>CM053038.1:67995894-68018902 GCA_028564925.1 Lithobates sylvaticus
GCCCGAGTCTGGCTCGGGGTTACCGCTCCCAGCAGAAAAAGCTGGACCCGAGCCAGACTCGGGGTTACCGCTAGGGAGGTTAAGCATCGCTTTACGATCGTTTTTCGGGCGCTGACAGTGTGAAAGGCCTCTTAAAGCACTCAGGCTTTCACATTGGGATTGCAGATGAGGCTTCTTTCAGGCGCTTTACAGGCACTTTTTTTAATGCTAAAGAGCCGGAAAAACACCTGAAAAACGCCCCAGTGTGAAAGGGGTCTAAATCTGAGGAGTGTGAAACCTGGTGCACATAGAATCTGGTGCAGCTCTGCATAGAAACCAATCAGCTTCCAGGTTTTTCTTTGTCAAAATTAGCTGAAGTTAGAAGCTGATTGGCTACCATGCACAGCCGCACCAGATTTTGCACGCACTAGTTTTAGTAAACTCAATCCCAAAGTGACATCACGTGACATTGGCGTCTTTGATGTCCATGACCATGTTGATTATCATCCATCGTTTTGCATCTTGAAATCTTTATTTCTCACATTGTATAACGTTTCTGCTTCCTGCAGTTTGGCTGCAAGTTCCTCCCTGGATGCTCCAGTCATTTTTCATCTCAACCTCACACGTTTAAAAATAATGAGAACACAGGCTGGGAAAGGCTGCATCTGGGTCCGCCAGGGGATCGGCGAGCGTTTACCCCTCCCTGTGACACACTATAAAATGTACAAAAATTATTTCTCTAGGTTTCTAGAATGACATTGTATGAGGTAACTGGGTGCATAAAGGGGGCATTGTATGAGGTTACTGGGTGCGTGGAATGGACATCATGCAAGGTTACTGGGTGCAGAGAGAAGACACTGAGGGGTTGGTTTACTAAAGGCAAGTAGACTGTGCACTCTGCAAGTGCAATTGCTCCAGAGCTTAGAAAATGAGGTAAGGGTTCATTTTGCAGAGTACAGAATCACATGCAGGGAAAAAAAATTCCATAAATATTAGGGGTGCAACGGATCGTCGCCGATCCGTGATCCGAACGGGCCACCCCGTTCGGATCGGCACACCCCGCGATCCGCGGAGCGCTCCGCGGCCTCGGCCTTAGGAAAGGCCGCGGCTTCGGCCTAGCTCCGGAGCGGCAGCGGCCATCTTTGTACACCCGGCGGCCTTAGGAAAGACCGCGGCTTCGGCCTAGCTCCAGAGTGGCGGCCATCTTGGTACACCCGGCCACTGTTTACAATGTGATCGCTCCGTCAAATTTGACGGCGCGATCACTTGTAAACATACCCTGCATTACCCAGCCAATATCCTGCATTAACCCTGCATATACTCTGCATTAACCCTGCATATACTCTGCATTAACCCTGCATATACTCTGCATTAACCCTGCATATACTCTGCATTAACCCTGCATATACTCTGCATATACTCTGCATATACTCTGCATATACTCTGCATTAACCCTGCATATACTCTGCATTAACCCTGCATATACTCTGCATTACCCAGCCAATACTCTGCGATACTCTGCATTACCCAGCCAATACTCTGCGATACTCTGCATTAACCCTGCATATACTCTGCATTACCCAGCCAATACTCTGCGATACTCTGCATTAACCCTGCATATACTCTGCATTACCCAGCCAATACTCTGCGATACTCTGCATTACCCAGCCAATACTCTGCGATACTCTGCATTAACCCTGCATATACTCTGCGATACCCAGCCAATACTCTGCGATACCCAGCCAATACTACAGTGGGGAGAGGATGTGGATATTACAGTGGGGGAGATGACGTGGATATTACAGTGGGGGAGATGACGTGGATATTACAGTGGGGACTATATGGTGGCGGAATTTTCACAGGTTTTTTCAAATTCAATTATTATTTGCTGATCCGAAAAATGATCCGATCCGTGACTCCTGATCCGAGGATCGATCCGATCCGTTAGTTTTTTGATCCGTTGCACCCCTAATAAATATATATCATAGTTTGTAGATGCTATAACTTCCACGTAAACCAATCAATATACCGTATATACTCGAGTATAAGCAGAGTTTTTCAGCACATTTTATTGTGCTGAAAGTGCCCCCCTCGGCTTGTACTCGAGTCAAGCACTTTTCTGCAGCAGAAAATTACATTTTCCGACCCGACTTTGGGGCCCCATATCTTGGGGCCACTTGGTGCTAGGAACCTTTGAAATAATCAGAAAATCTGACCTCTGCTTCCATTCATACGCTGACGACACGCAATTATATTTTCGTATCACCGGACAAAAAGACCATCATCAGCAATTAGAAAAATGCCTCACTATGATAGACGACTGGATGACCACTAGCTCCCTCAAACTTAACGAATCGAAAACAGAACTTCTTATTCTACATGCAAATCAAAACCCCCGAACCAAGATCCCTTGGACACCACCCACCATCTTTGGACAGACCATCGCCCCTAGGACCAAGGCCAAGAGTCTCACAGGCATTTTTGACTCAGAAATGTCAATTGATGCCCAAATAGGAGCAGTAGTCAGTGGCTCACACCATCTGCTCCGCCTGCTACACAGACTCATCCCCTTCATTCCAAAGGAGGACAAAGCAGTGGTAGTTGGAACAGTCATTAATTCTCGACTGGACTACGCTAACTCCCTTTACATAGGATTACCCCAATATCAACTTGCGCGCTTACAACTTATCCAAAATACTGCGGCAAGACTGATAACAGGAAAAAAACCCTGGGAATCCATCTCCCCTTCCCTGAGGAGCCTACACTGGCTAACCGTAAAGAATCGGGTCTTTTTCAAGACCCTCTGCCTCACCCACAAATGCACTTATGGAAACGCTCCGCAATACCTTCTTGAGAAAATAAAACACTACATACCCAATCGCAGTCTTCGATCGGCTAATCAAAATCTCCTCCTCATTCCTAAATCCCGCTACAAATCAAAGGGGGAACAGAGATTCGCTGTCGAAGGACCACGGCTATGGAACGCGCTACCAACCGACATCCGCATGGAAGAAAACCATCAGGCCTTCAGGAAGAAACTCAAGACCTACCTCTTCTAGAAGCTTGACAACAAAGCACGAATACAGCGCCTTGAGGCGATTCAGTTTGCATTGTAGCGCTATATAAGTTATTCATTCAACCCTAAATTTGGTATGCAAACCCAGTGGAACCAACACTACAACATATCCAAGATGAGGTTCCTAGCACTAAGTGGCCCCGAGATACGGGGCCACAAAGTCGGTTCGGAAAATGTCATTCTCTGCTGCAGAAAAGTGCTTGACATTTTCCAAACCGACTTTGGGGACCCGTATCTCGGGGCCACTTGGTAATAGGAACCCCATCTTTGGATATGTTGTAGTGCTAGTTTGACTGAGTTTACATATTACATTTAGGGTTCCTAGCACCAAGTGGCCCCAAGATATGGGGCCCCAAAGTCTGTCAACTGTGTCCATCTGCAGCAATGTTATTTCAGGACCCTTTGGGTCCAGAGACCCCAAATTTGGCTGCAGATAGGGGGCATCTAGGAACCCTTAACTACCAAGTTTGAAGTTTGGGGGACCTATGGCTGCAAATGGGCAGAGTGAGGCATGCAAATGGGCACAGTGAGGCTGCAAATGGGCATTGTTGACCCTCTTTTTCACTTACAGTACCTGCGCATTTCTCACCCTAGGCTTATACTTGAGTCAATACGTTTTTCAATTTTTTTGTGGTAAAATTAGGTGCCTCGGCTTATATTCGGGACGGCCGATACTCGAGTATATACGGTACGCTTATTGAGATTTTTTACCAAAAATATGTAGCAGAATACATATTGGCCTAAATTTATAAAGAAATTAGATTTTTTTTTTTTTTTTTATTGGATATCTTTTATAGCAGAAAGTTAAAAATATGAATTTGTTTTTTATTTAAAATTGTTAGTTCTTTTTTTTTATAGCGCAAAAAATAAAAAAACGCAGAGGTGACCAAATACCACCAAAAGATAGCTCTATTTGTGGGGAAAATTGTTTTTATTTGGGTACAACGTTGCACAAATGCGCAATTGTCAGTGAAGGGGGGGTAAATCTTTGGGAGGTTAGGTGGTTAATTACTGATCTGCTCTTTGCAGTGGAAATGGAGAAATTTCTGTGTTTAGGTCCTAAATGGATTCCATGAATGCAAACAATGAGTTAGTAAAGAGATCTACGCGTGTCAGCCCTTACATCTTCATAGAAAACCCTTGCATTATAGTCTTGGTTTGCAAAGATTGCAGTACATATTAAGGCTTCATTCACATGGGCTTACCTATCTGCAGTGGTGTCGCTAGGGCGGGGGGGGGGGGGCTTCTGGGGCTATAGCCCCGAATCTGGGGCCCACACGGTTGAACCCACCCACTTGTGACACTAGCAAATCAATATTCACTATCGGTTTCCAACTTCTCCTCCCGGCCAATTAGGACAGGAGGTGGATCTAAAGAAGACCGGTGTCATGGATCTGCAGTAATGTTTCATGCCCTGTCTGTCTGCTTACCTCTCTGGTCTATGTATCAACTTAGGGACCACGCTCTCACACCTGCGTGTTTAAGTAGTCTTCGACTGGCATGGCTCCACCCTAGCCTCTAACAGGAAACACTATTTAACTCCATGCACTGTAAGCCAGCTTTGCCCAAGCAACAGTTGTGTTTAGGCTTTTGGTGTGGCGTCCTGCTGTATATTATCGCTGACTTCAGTGTATTGACCATGACGTGTCCCTCTGACCATTCCTGTCTGCTAGTAACCCCCACCATGGCATGTCCCTCTGACCATTCCTGTCTGCTAGTAACCCCCACCATGGTGTGTCCCTCTGACCATTCCTGTCTGCTAGTAACCCCCACCATGGCGTGTCCCTCTGACCATTCCTGTCTGCTAGTAACCCCCACCATGGCGTGTCCCTCTGACCATTCCTGTCTGCTAGTAACCCCCACCATGACGTGCCTTACTGGCCATCCCTGTCTGCTAGTTGCCCCGACCATGGCTTGTTCTCCTGACTATCCTGTGTTTAACCCTGAACTGCTGCTTCTGCTCTGTCCACCAGAGCCAGTCCGTGAGCATGAGCTGAGGAACCCTGAGGGCCGCGACCTGGAGTCAGCTGCAGCCAAATTCATCCTCACCACTAGAGGCTCTAGTGAATACCCCCACCATGGCATGTCCCTCTGACCATTCCTGTGTGCTAGCAACCCCCACCATGGCGTGTCACTCTGACCATACCTGTCTGCTAGTAACCCCCACCATGGCGTGTCCCTCTGACCATACCTGTCTGCTAGTAACCCCAAACTTGGCGTGCCTTCCTGACCATCCCTGTCTGCTAGTAACCCCCACCATGGCATGTCCCTCTGACCATACCTGTCTGCTAGTAACCCCCACCATGGCGTGTCCCTCTGACCATACCTGTCTGCTAGTAACCCCAACCTTGGCGTGCCTTCCTGACCATCCCTGTCTGCTAGTAACCCCCACCATGGCGTGTCCCTCTGACCATACCTGTCTGCTAGTAACCCCAACCTTGACGTGCCTTCCTGACCATCCCTGTCTGCTAGTTGCCCCAACCTTGGCTTGTTATTCTAACTATCCTGTGTTTAACCCTGAACTGCTGCTTCTGTTCTGTCCACCAGAGCCAGTCCGTGAGCATGAGCTGAGGGACCCTGGGGGCCATGACCTGGAGTTAGCTGCAGCCAAATCCATCCTCACCACTAGAGGCTCTAGTGAATACCTGTTGGCCCTTAGACTCTGCTCCCTGGGGAATCTTGCGCTCCAGCTTCCTGCTTTTGTTAGTGTCAGTGTTCAGGTGGACCTGCTTTCCTGAACCACCCAGAGCTCCATCCACAGTAATCAGCCGTAGGGTCCAAAACCTTAGCGGCGCGCTCCTATCCCCAGCGGTGTGCAGCTGTCACCTGGACTCAGGTGACCCAACAACTGGGTAAGCAGGAAGAAGAAGCTAGGAAGCCGTGGCGTGGTGACCCTGTGGGGGGGGGGGGGTGCGTACCTGGGGAAGGGGGGTGCCATTTGTTTGCTGCCCCCCAAAAAAAGTTTAGCACCAGCTGCCACTGGTGGTGATGCACATGCACTTTGGATTTATTTTTTCCACAAGGACACTTTCTATTATATCTTGCATGTGGAAATCTGGAACCACATATTAAATCCATGCAGACAGATTATATAAACTATTGGAGCACCGATTTTTTTATATGGATTTTGGAACACCTGTTTAATTAACTTGCATTAGCACATTTTTTAATCATATGAATTCTGGAACATATGTTTAATTAATTGCAATTAAAGCAAAACACACAAGCACCTTTTGATCATTGCACATAGCACTTTTTTATATATAGTTTGGATTATCACTATTTTTGTCAATTGATAATGGTTTGATACGCAGTATGATGGTTTATCTTTTGATATAGTTTTCACAAATGTATTAGATTTAGACGTTTGATGAACAAATAGAAACAGCGCACCCTACGATTAAATATACTCTTATACTCCGCTCAAGCTTGGCTTGCATACATACGGTCACACAAAAGTTCTCGGAACTTTCGACCGTCAAGAACGCGGTGACGTACAACACTACGACGAGCCGAGAAAAGGAAGTTCAATGCTTCCGTTCATGCGTCAAATTGTTTCCGAGCATGCGTAGGACTTTTGCGCGTCGGAATTGCTACAGACGATCAGAATTTCCGATCTGAACTTTTTCCGACCGAAAAATTTAGAACATGCTCCCAAACTTTTGCTGGCGGAAATTCAGCCAGCAAAAGTCCGATGGAGCATACACACGGTCGCATTTCCCGACAAAAAGCTGTCATCGGTCTTTTGCTGCCCGAAATTCCGATCGTGTGTACGGGGCATAAGGAGCATGGACATAAAGGGGTGGATTTACTAAAGGCAAATAGACTGTGCACTTTGGAAGTGCAGTTGCTTCAGAATTTAGAACAGTAATTGAATGTGTGAATGTCTATTACTTGGACATTCACCCATTCAAACTAGGACTGCTCCATACGCATTGAACAGTGACGGCTGCTGCCCCCTTAATTCATGCGTCCGGCCCCCTAATCTACATGCAGGCCGTTGGACGCATGGCTTTCAATGGAAGTTTTTCTTTTTTTTTTAAAGCACGTGATTAGAGGCAGAGGTTCTAATTGGCTGCAAAAAAGGGTGGGCTCGGGGCGCAGAGCACTGCGCCCCGAGCCCACCCACTTGTGTGACAATAGCAAATTAATATACGACTGTGGCAGTGCGAGTGTAGGGGGGCAGGTTTGTATGCCGCCCCCCCCCCCCCCATATATTGCGCACCAGCCGCCAATGCCATTGAACATCATGTGTGGATTGCTATGCTCAGGGATAGTGTTTGTGATTCACAAGTAAGCTCATATGTGCAAGTCCATGATTCAAATTTACTGTAGAAATGTATCACTGCACTGGTTTTATTTGGTAAATTAGGCCCAATTTCTGTTTTTAGAGAGATTATGGGCCACTGTGGACTTTTGGTGGCCTAAGGTGTGGTGTTTTAATAAATGTATATAGAGCAGTCTTGAAAACATGTAACCAGTTGCAGGGGTTATCCAGCAAAGTTTTTGCTAATTTGCCATTCCATAAAATAATAATAATAATGATAATAATAATAATAATAATAATAATAATAATAATAATAATAATAATTATTATTTATTATTATTATTATTATTATTATTATTATTATTATTAATGTTATTATTATTATTAGTAGTAGTAGTATATTTTTTTACTAAGTTGATACTGAATTATTTAATTTATATATTATATTATTTTTGTTTATTAAATGTAGATGGAGCTGGCTTGAGAACACGTAACTAGGGCCAGTTGCATGGTTATCCAACGGTGTTTTTGCTAATTTACCATTCCATAAAATCTCAATATGATTTTATGGAATGGCAAAGTAGCAAAAACACTGTTGGATAACCATGCAACTGGCCCTAGTTACATGTTCTCAAGCCAGCTCCATCTACATTTAATAAACAAAAATAATATAATATATAAATTAAATAATTCAGTATCAACTTAGTAAAAAAAATATACTACTACTACTACTACTAATAAATAATAATAATAATAATAATAATAATAATAATAATAATTATTATTATTATTATTATTATTATTATATTATCATTATCATTATTATTATTTTATGGAATGGCAAAATAGCAAAAACTTTGCTGGATAACCCCTGCAACTGGTTACATGTTTTCAAGACAGCTCTATATATATTTAATAAAACACCCCACCTTAGGCCACCAAAAGTCCACAGTGGCTCATAATCTCCCTCATAATGATTTTATGGAATGGCAAGGTAGCAAAAACATTGTTGGATAACCATGCAACTGGCCCTAGTTACATGTTCTCAAGCCAGCTCCATCTACATTTAATAAACAAAAATAATATAATAATTAAGTGTAATAATTCATTATTGACTTAAAAAATATACTACTACTACTACTATTATACTACTACTACTACTACTACTACTACTGCTAATAATAATAATAATAATAATAATAATAATAATAATAATAATAATAATAATTATAAATAATAATAATAATCATAATAATACATATTTTTTTATTATTATTATAGTTATTATTATTATTATTATTATTATTAATAATACGATTTTATGGAATGGCAAAGTAGCAAATACACTGTTGGATAATCATGCAACTGGCCCTAGTTACATGTTCTCAAGCCAGCTCCATCTACATTTAATAAACAAAAATATTATAATAATTAAATGTAATAATTCAGTATTTACTTACAAATTTACTACTACTACTACTACTACTTTATTACTACTACTACTACTACTACTACTACTACTACTTCTAATAATAATATTAATAATAAATATATGTTTTTATTGTTATTATTGTTATTATTATTATTACTGTTATTATTATTATTGTTATTATTAATATTAGTATACTTATTATTAATGTTATTGAATCTATTATTATTTAAATAATAATAACAAGAATAATAATTGTTATTATTGTGTTATCTCCGTAATAACAATAATAAAAATAATAATAACACCAATAAGAATAATAACATTTATTATTAATATTGTTTAATCTAGTATTATTTAAATTATTATTATTATTATTATACTTTTTCTAAGTTGATATGAAATTATTACATTTAATTATTATACTATTTTTGTTTATGTTTTATTAAATTTAAACTGTATTTTTATTATCATTTTGTTGTTTTTCAAAGTTACTTTCCTTCATTATTTTCAGGTGCAGCCGTTTTCCTTGCAGCAGAGAAGACAAACGCTTATCTGCTCTTGATAAACATCACTCCAGTGTATTTACATCAAAATGATTAACGGTTTGGACCTTTAAAGAAACGTCAAATAAAAATAAGAAAAAAAAAAATCTGAATGTCAAGGTCTTTCTCAGAGCAAAATATTCAAATGCGAAGTCTGCATCCCGCTAAGAACCCTGACCTTTCCCAGAGCGGATACAAATGAGCTATCACCACTTATCACCAATCTGACTTGTGTCATCTCATGATTGAATTGTCCTTCACATTTTATGAATAAAGCTTTGCTGATCAATACCGGCAGATTAGCAAAGTGGAGCGTTACCGGCTGCGCCGGAGGAAGAAACTTTACAAGCTGACTTCGAAGGTGTCCTCCATAAGTGGGTCATTACAATCTGCCAGGTGCTGACAAATTTTAGAAGCAATTTCGATGTAAAAAAAAAATAAAAAAAATAATAATTTCTTTATTTATATTTTCTATTTATTTGTTATTATTAAAAAAGATGTAAACCCAATTACTATAAGCTCATATATCATCTTCAATGAGTACATGTCATTTCTTAGGTGAATTTTAACCTTTTTAAATCTGCAGCTTATGTGGTGATTCTGCCATAAAGGTCCTAGGCCAGGCACGTCCGGTTATAGGGTGACAACCCTCTGTCCCGGTCTTCTCATACATTTCATGTCTTGTCACTAGACATGGGCGCCGCCAAAAAATTTGTTTTGTTTCGACTACGAGGGACCCCCTAGCAACAGGCATTTAGAGGTGAGTAAAAAAATTATTTTTTTCCAATTATTTTATTTTTATTTTTGTTAATGATTTTTAAGCGGCAATTTTTTTTGGTGGCAACACCACTTTAATGTCTAAACCGCTGGCAACAAAAGTGAGTACACCCCTAAGTGAAAATGTCCAAATTTGCCCCAGTTAGCCATTTTCCCCTCCGGTGTCATGTGACTCATTAGTGTTACAAGGTCTCATGTGTGAATGGGGAGCAGACTGACACACCACACCACCGATCGCCACGCTGCGTGCCTTCACGGACGCACAATCGTGGCTTATCCTGCTGGACGTCAAATGACGACCCAATCAGGATAACTGAACCACCAACCAACAGAAGTGGTTAAAGTGGCAGATTTCCAATCTTCGTCTCTGAGCCCTCCTGGATGGATAAAGGCCCTGGCTGGGATTTTGAACCACAAGCGAGATTGACCTTCCGTACTAGTAGCTGGTAAGTAAACATTTTGTAAGGTGGAGGCATACACTCAGGATCACGCACATCTTTGGGTGATGGATGGTGCACTTATCGTCTGAAAGAGTTTTTCACTATTTGGACTTTTTTTTTCCTTTAGTTTTAAGCTAAGCACAACTTTATAAGGGATTATAAAAGGCACGTTTTACTGAAGTCGATCGATTAATCGACTTCAATACAACCAGCCTGCCCATAGATGGATCGAATCTTAGCCGGTTCCTGCTGAACAGGGTGAGATTCGATCCATCTATGGCTTCATTCAAAACGCATACATCAGTATGGAGTTGCTCTTTTGCTTCTTTCTTTTCATGTACAGCTTATCTGAGCCAGTTCACGTTTCCATCTTGCAAAAAAAAAAAACTAATCAGATCCCATGAATGTGAATAAAAATAAAAATGGAAGAGACCATTTGAGAAAGACACCTGAACAGCAGCCTCACAATAAAGTAGAACATTCAGTGCCGAGAAGACGTGAGCTGCCAACTTTGGCTTCTAATGAATGTGTGCGGGCAATGCTTCAGACTTTGCTCCGACCAAATTTCCTGTCTCAGATATTATCCATTTCTTTTTTTTTTTGCCCACGCAAAGTCTACGTTATTGAATATTTTGCTCAGTTCTGCAAATTTTTTTTTTTTTTTTTTTTTTTCACATAAATACCTCTATTCAGGGAATAATTTTCAGCTTGAAGTTTAAAACGTATATTCATACTCTAAAAATACAGCGCCATTCGTCTAAAATTACCGCTGAGAATTAATGTATTTATGATAAATTACAGCGTGTGATCTCTGCATGTGGAAAATAAAAGAAAACGATAAAAGAGAGAGAGAGAGAGAGAGAGAAAGAAGAAGAGACCGGCTGTGCTAGAGTTGGGACATGGATTGTGGATCAAGGTGAGCTGCAAAGTGATAATACCGCTCCGGGATGGTCCATGATTAGAAGCATGTCCAACTCACTACCGAGGAATTTAATTCAATCAACGGATGATGGCACAATCCAGCATTAGATACTAATTATATTATTGTATAAAGACACGGTACATACAGGTCATCTTTCTATGTACCCCATTTTTTTTACTTGCTTACCGGGCACTTATAACCCCTTCCTGCTCTGGCCAATTTTCAGCTTTTAGGGCTGTCACACTTTAGGGCCGTACACACGGTCGGACTTTTTGACAACCAACATGCAAATTAGGTGGTTTGGACCAACATCCGACCGTGTGTACGCTCCATCGGACCAACTTTTTCCAGGTTGCATCGGACTTTTGTTGGCTGTGCGAACGGACCAACTTTCTGCCAACAAAAGTCCGAAGGACGAAAGTCCGAACGTGTGTATGCAGTACCAACTGACTTTTGTCCACAGTACAAACACGCATGCTCAGAACCAATGCAAAAGATCAGACAACAATATAGAAGTTGACCAAAGGTGGCGCTGGAGTATTCGAACGTCCTCTTTTGAAGTGTCGTCAGTACGTTGAAACGTCACTACGTTCGTGTTGGTTGTCTCAAAAGTCCGACCGTGTGTATGCAGTACCAACTTGAGGGCCAACGCCCTTTGGACAAAAGTCCAAGGGAAAGTTGGTCCACGGTCCGACCGTGTGTATGGGGCTTTAGAATGACAATTGCGCTGTCATGCTACACTGTACCCATATGACATTTTTATAATTTTTCTCACACAAATCTAGCTTTCTTTTTGGTGGTATTTAACCACTTGCCGACCGTCGCACGCCAATATACGTCGGCACAATGGCAGCGGTGGGCAAATGGGCGTACCTAAACGTCCCCTTTAAGAGGCGGGGATAGCAGGCGCGCACGCCCGCCGCATACGCAGTGACCGTGCCCGCGGGACCGGCGGACTTCAAGTCTCCCGGCGATCGTGTCACGGAGCCGCAGAACGGGGAAGTGCAACTGTAAACAAGGCATTTCTCCGCTCTGGCTTGTGTCATGACAGGGATCTACTGCTCCCTGTTATCGGGAGCAGTGATCGCGGTCATGTGACTTGAAGCCCATCCCCCCCACAGTTAGAGTCACTCCCTAGGACACACTTAACCCCTTCATCGCCCCCTAGTGGTTAACCCCTTCCCTGCCAGTGTCATTTACACAGTAATCAGTGCATTTTTATAGCACTGGTCGCTGTATAAATGACAATGGTCCGAAAATAGTGTCAAAAGTGTCCGATGTGTCTGTCTGCCATAATGTCGTAGTCCTGATAAAAATCGCAGATCGCCGCCATTACTAACAAAAAAAAAAAATAATTGCCATAAAACTATCCCCTATTTCGTGGACACTATAACTTTTGCTCAAACCAATCAATATACACTTATTGCGATTTTTTTTTACCAAAAATATGTAGAAGAATACATATCGGCCTAAACTCAGGAAAAAAAATGTTTTTTTATATATTTTTTTGGGGATATTTATTATAGCAAAAAGTTAAAAATATTGCTTTTTTTTTTTCAAAATTGTCGCTCTTTTTTTGTTTATAGTGCAAAAAATAAAACCTGCAGAGGCGATCAAATACCCTCAAACGAAAGCTCTATTTGTGGGAAAAAAAGAATGTCAATTTTGTTTGGGTACAGCGTCGCACGACCGCGCAATTGTCAAAAATTGCCGAATTGCAAAAAGTGCTCTGGTCAGGAAGGGGGTAAATCCTTCTGGGGCTGAAGCGGCTATTACAGAGGGTGAAGACCCAGATCCACCCTGACAGACTTCACCAGCAGGCTCCTGGGCTGCCCTACAGCCCCACAACACAGTGATTCACTGGAGCCCAGGAAACTGTAAATGCAGAAAAAGGCTCCCTAACCAGCGCTAGCAGTCATGCAGAACACATCAGCAAAGGAAGAGCTTGCAGCAGTCATAAACCCAGTCCAAACACAGCATGTCATCACACTCCTGACACAACTGTCCAAAAAGGGGAAGAAGTGGGGAAACATAGCCATCCAGGGGTACCAGCAGGGCTACCGGGGCACTTACTAATTCCAAGCAGGACTCCCCTCTCTTGGGGGTCCAATATTCACCCTTGCACAGTGAACCATTCCTAGAGTAGGGTGACCAGACATCCCCGGTTTCCGGGGACAGTCCCCGGATTGAGGACACTGTCCCTGAACAAAGTCTGTCCCCGGTTTTGTCCCCAGATTGGATTTGAACAGGGGCTGGGGCAATTTCAAAGACAGTCAGTGCAGAATTAAAAAAAAAATCTGAATTACACCCCCCCGCTCTGCCGCTCTTACTAGCTTAGGGGGTGGGGGTGTGTTTTTTTTTTCATTATCTGTGCCCCTTTATGATGATCATGTGCTGGTCGGAGCGAAGAGACTATTTCTTCAGTTTCGGGTGCATGCCCGTTCCGCTCCTTCTCGCATGTTATTCTTTCTTGGCTCAAGTCCCAGCCAGCCACCTGCCCACCTCCTTGCCTTCCCTGGCGGAGTGATCTTCCCCCGCTCCCCACCCAGTTGTAGCCGGGGCCCGGAGAGTAATGACCCATACACACGGTCGGATTTTCCGACGGAAAATGTCCTATCGGACCATGTTGTCGGAAATTCCGACCGTGTGTAGGCTCCATCGGACTTTTTCTGTCAGATTTTCCGACGGACAACGTTTTATCTCCTGCTCTCAAATTTTCCGACAACAAAGTCCTATCGGACTTTTTCCGATCGTATGTAGCGAATTCCGACGGACAAAGTGCCACGCATGCTCAGATCACATTACAAGACCAAAGCTATTGGCTACTAGCCTCTACGTAGTCCCGTCGTAGGCAACAAACGTCACCACGTTCAGAATGATCGGATTTTCCAACAACTTTGTCCGACCGTGTGTATGCAACACCAGTGTCGGACAAAATCCCTCGGAAAAAATCTGATGGATTTTGTGGTCGGATTTTCCGACCGTGTGTATGGGGCATGAGACTTGACAGGCTGTGAGACGACGGGCAGAGAGTCGCTAATTGCCGCCATTACTAGTAAAAAAAAATATATGTCTCCCGATTTCATTTAAAAAATCTGGTCACCTTATCCTAGAGGGCCTTCAGGGACTTAATCCTCCAGCTGCCCTGGACCTGTATAGTACCCTACCAGAAAGCACCAGGCAATATATACTGTGCATTGCCCAAGAGTCCATAAATGCGTGGTCCGGTGCCAACTGGCAATGATACGGGCCCACCCTGCATTGCATCCTCTCCGTCTGGTACAAGCCCCAGGTACCATTCTTCTGAGTGATGGTAGCTGTAGGAATGAATCTGGATACTGGATAGCACCATTCTCCTGATCCTTGTTGGAACCTTTTGAGAACCTAGTAAAATCGTGCAGAGAGCTGCAGTATCTGGACCACCACCTTCAGACAATGGTGAAAAAACTAGAGCCCTGCCTGCAGTGGAGAGGGTTAGATCCAGAAGGAAAATTTCTGTAGGTGGCTCTTAACCCTGTTAGTAAGAATTATTGAAGCTGCTCTGTGTCCCATTATATACGATAAAGGAAATAGACTTGTACCTAATGCTGAATTGTACCACTGTGATATATTAGCGGGTGTATTCCCTAGATAAAATATTTATTTGTTTTTTTTTAGTTTTTCCTGATTTATGCCACTCTGCTAGGGCTCCGCTAATAGTGATACCAGGAGCAATAATATTCATACACCCAATGCTCAAAGAAGCGAAGGTCTTATTTATTTACACAGAAAGGAAATCAATAATACATACTGAAATCTAAAGGAATATTACAAAGCGAACAAGAATAAAAGAACAGAGATGAAACATTACGCCCGTTCTTCCCCAAGTTTGGTATACAGTGCCTTGAAAAAGTATTCATACCCCTTGACATTTTCTAAATTTTGTCATGTTGCAACCAAAAACGTGAATGTATTTTATTGGGATTTTATGATAGACCAACACAAAGTGGCACATAATTGTATAGTGGAAGGAAAATGATAAAGGGGTTTTAAACATTTTTTACAAATAAATATTTGAAAAATGTGGCGTGCATTTGTATTCAGCCCCCTTTATTCTGACACGCCTAACTAAAATCTAGTGAAACCAATTGCCTTCAGAATTCACCTGATTAGTAAAAACTGTAATTTAATCTCAGTATAAATGCAGCTGTTCTGTGAAGCCCTCGCAGGTTTTGTTAAAAAAAAACAGCATCATGAAGGCCAAGGAACACACCAGACAGGTCAAGGATAAAGTTGTGGAAAAATTTAAAGCAGGGTAAGGTTGGAAAAAAAGATTCCAAGCTTTGAACATCTCACAGAGCTCTGTTCAATCCATCATCCGAAAATAGAAAGAGTATGGCAAACCTACCAAGACATGGCCGTCCACTTAAACTAACAGGCCGGGCAAGGAGAGCATTCATCAGAGAAGCAGCCAAGAGGTCCATGGTAACTCTGGAGGAGCTGCAGAGATCCACAGCTCAGGTGGGAGAATCTGTCCACAGGACAACTATTAGTCGTGCTCTCCACAAATCTGACCTTTATGGAAGAGTGGCAAGAAGAAAGACATTGTGGAAAGAAAGCCATAAGAAATCCTGTTTGGAGTTTGCGAGAAACCATGTGGGGGACACAGCAAACACGTGGAAGAAGGTTCTCTGGTAAGTGCCTGGCCGATCTGTAGGTGCCAGGCACTGGATGTCCTCCGGCACCCACTGATCGTCTGTAAAACACACAGAACGGAGATCTGTCTATATAAATAAACAATACATCTTCCTTCTGAAGAGATGGATTTTGTGTCCATACTGCCCTCTCCTAGTATACTTGCAGCAAACGATATCCACTTCAATGGCACATAACAAGTCCTTGTCCCATAATCAGAGGTGTACTACAACCATGACCTTGTACCAGGGGAGATCTCTAGAAGGAAAAACAAAGTCCTTAGCCTTATATCTCCATCATCCTACTCCTTGCTGCTCCACTCCCATCTGAGCCACTAAGCTCAACCCCACCCATTAATATATATGATCCTGTCAAGAAGGGAAGTTCAGTGACCTCACTTCCTGGAGATTTTAAGACATAAATAAGCCCTAAAGGGGCAATACATTAAACCATACCTACATACGGACTTCAGTTGGCAGCTAGAAAGACAACATAAAATGTCAGGGAATCTCTCCAAAGTGAGATGAAATCCCCTTCCAACCGAACAGGTGTCTATATTTATTATTATTATTATCATTATTATTATTATTATTATTATACCAGATTTATATAGTGCCAACAGTTTGCACAGCACTTTACAATACAAAGGGAGAGAATACAGCAACAATACAATTCAATACAAGAGACTTAGGAGGGCCCTGCTCCTGGGAGCTTACAATCTAATATTTTAAGACTTTAATGTTAAATTGAACATTTTGGATTTCCTGTCACTTCATCCAAAACAGAAAAAAATACATTTGGCTATAAATGTTTATTTTATAGCTAAAATATATGGCCCTCCTTCAAAATATTGAGTATTTACAGTGAAGAGCACATGTTCGGTAATGTTGGAGATGTTTGGTAGTTTATCCAATCTCCTTCTTAAACTCCAATAAGTGTTTGCCAAAAGGCACCTGAAGAATTCTCAGACCATGAGAAACAAAATTCTCTGGTCTGATGAAACAAAGATTGAACTCTTTGGCCTGAATGGCAAGTGTCATTTCGAGAGGAAAACCAGGCATCACCTGGCCAATACCATCCCTACAGTGAAGCATGGTGGTGGCAGCATCATGCTGTGGGGTTGTTTTTCAGCGGCAGGAACTGGGAGACTAGTCAGGATCCAGGGAAAGATGAATGTAGCAATGTACAGAGACATCCTTGATGAAAATGTGTAATAAATACTAAGCACAGATTATATTATTTATTTTATTATTGACTCATCATGATATTGGTCACATTTATTTATTTATTCAAGATCTTATTAGATTAAGGTTGATTCTGCGCACTATTTATACTCTCTCTGTATATTTTTTCATCCTTGATGAAAACCTGCTCCAGAGCGCTCTGGACCTCAGACTGGGCGGAAGGTTAATTTTCCAACAGGACAACGACCCTAAACACACAGCCAAGATAACAAAGGAGTGGCTACAGGACAACTCTGTGAATGTCCTTGAGTGGCCCAGCCAAAGCCCAGACTGGAACCCGATTGAACATCTCTGGAGAGATCTGAAAATGGCTGTGCACCGACGCTTCCCATCCAACCTGATAGAGCTTGAGACGTCCTGCAACGAAGAATGGGAGAAACTGCCCAAAAATAGGTGTGCCAAGCTTGTGGCATCATACTTGAGGCTGTAATTGGTGTCAAAGGTGCTTCACTAAAGTATTGAGCAAAGGCTGTGATACTTATGTACATGGGATTTTTTTTTTTGTTTTTTATTTTTAATACATTTGCAAATATTTTAAACTTCTTTTACGTTGTCATTATGGGGTATTGTTTGTAGAATTTTGAGGAAAATAATGAATTTAATCCATTTTGGAATAAGGCTGCAACATAACAAAATGTGGAAAAAGTGAAGCGCTGTGAATTCTTTCTGGATGCACTGTATCTGGATTCGGGTTTGTGGTGACCAGTCTGTGGATTTTCAGGATATAACCCATTCCTGGTCTTGACTCTCTGTAATAGGGGTCAATAGAGTCTGGTGAGTGCGTTGTTCATTTATTTGTTGGTGGAAAGGACATCACCTTGTCTTCACATTCTGGCGGATGATCACTTCACTGTAACTGGATTTCATATCGACTTTATGGACCGGCACACTATAAAATGCTTATAATTTACATGTTTTGTATATTTTAGTGGCACTAATTTATCACATCACTTTGGTGCTATTTTATGGTTCTTTATTTTGATTGTGATTACTGTTTGCTGGTGCACATTGTATTTGGGAGTGCAGTTTTTGTTTTTTTACAATAATTAACCATTTCAAGGCAGTTGTTGCACATTATAACGAGCAGCTCCTCTAATTCGAATTATTTTTTTATTTTATTTTTTCAAATTCTTTATTTACAGATATAAAGTATTCATCCGAGCAGAACAATAAAATACCATACCTCCCAACTGTCCCTGATTTCGAGGGACTGTCCCTGATTTGAAACAATGTCCCTCTGTCCCTCTTTCCTCCCTTTGTCCCTCATTTTGGTCTGATCTATATAGTTGGATATAAAATGCACTTTTTATCTTTCAAAAAGTGTTTCCCGGTGCTAAACCTTTCATCTGATTTCTAAATTGCTGCATTTGTACATTTTAAAAGTCAATATAAAGGAATAGTAGTGGTAAAAAAAAGCACTTGTGGATTTAATTAACCTTTTTTTCGGGGTTATTTCTCCTTTAAGGAAGTGTGACAGGGGGCCAGCGGCGGTGCGTCCAAAAAGGGCGCAGGAGCACCACCCCCCCTCTCCTGTCACTCTCTATACTCCATAGATAGATTCATGCATTGCATGAATCTATCTATGGTCGCTGCTGACACCCCCTATTCAGGTGTCCGGCCCCTTTTCGGTCACCGGGCACCTGAATTACAGCGTTGGGGGTGTTTTTTGGAAACACCTGATTTGCGCCGTAGGCGCTAATAGGCGTCCAAAAAGGTGACAAGAGGGCGCAACGCTGTGCGTTCCTTGTCACTCAGCAGTATGTTAGCAAACCAAAGGAATTCGGTTTGCTAACATTGTACGGCCCCTTAGCCAATCAGGAGCACAGGTCTGTGTTACCTGTGCCCTGATTGGCTGAAACGACAGGCGCTGTGATTGGGCGCATATCAGGCCCAATCATAGCAGAGGATGAGAGGAGGAGCGGGCAGGAGAAGAGATGGAGGACACCGCTTCCGCCGTCACCCGAGACAAGGTAAGTGCAGGGCGGGGGGAAGGGGCACAGTGGCAGCTTCTTTGCTAAAGGGACAGCTAAATAAAGGGACAGCTTTATTTTGAAGCGACTGCGTTTTATAGCAAAGTGGCAAAGTGGCTGTGTTTGATGGCAAAGTGGCTGTGTTTGATGGCAAAGTGGCAAAGTGGCTGTGTTTGATGGCAAAGTGGCAAAGTGGCTGTGTTTGATGGCAAAGTGGCTGAGTTTGATGGCAAAGTGGCTGCGTTTGATGGCAAAGTGGCTGCGTTTGATGGCACAGTGGCTGCGTTTGATGGCACAGTGGCTGCGTTTGATGGGCACAGTGGCTGCGTTTGATGGGCACAGTGGCTGCGTTTTAATGGGCAGAGTGGCTGCGTTTTAATGGGCACAGTGGCTGTGTTTTGATGGGCACAGTGGCTGTGTTTTAATGGGCACAGTGGCTGCATTTTGATGCGCACAGTGGCTGCGTTTTAATGGGCACAGTGGCTGCGTTTGATGGGCACAGTGGCTGCGTTTGATGGGCACAATGGCTGCGTTTTAATGGGCACAGTAGCTGAGTTTTAATGGGCACAGTGGCTGCGTTTTGATGGGCACAGTGGCTGCGTTTTAATGGGCACAGTGGCTGCGTTTGATGGGCACAGTGGCTGCGTTTTAATGGGCACAGTGGCTGCGTTTGGTACAGTGGCTGCGTTTGGTACAGTGGCTGCGTTTAATGGGCTTTTTTTTCAGAATTTTTCAGTTTATTTGCGCCCCCCAAAAATTTTGAGCACCAGCCGCCACTGCAGGGGGCGTGTCCTATGCCTACATACATTTGCTAGTAAGTGTCCCTCATTCCCATCTCAAAATGTTGGCATGCAATACTATACACAAAATTAGAACAGTATCTCACAAAATACAAACAGAACTAACATTACCACATGGTGAGAGATAGAGAGAGTGCTAAACATCAGGAGACCTGAAACAATAAATGAAATCTCCCATCTAACATTCCAGAGCTAACCATAACCAATGTTGTATAAGTTGCTCAGATGGACACTTCAAATGTTTTAAAAAAGTGGGGAGACAGGTGTGGAAAGAGAGGGGAGGGGAAAAAAGGGGGGAGGCAGAAAAAAAAGAGGATAAAGGGGCCGATGGGACGCACATGCAAGTCAACAAGAAGGGCGGGAAGACTTCAGTCTCCAGAGAAATCCAGTAGGGAGCCCTCATCCGAATATACGGTACAAACATGTTCCAATATGACCATGTGTTTATGTTTTAGTGAATTGCTATCTCCTGTTTTGGGCGGTGAGTACTAAGATCTAATTCTAATTCTAATCATAATTTTAATTATAATTTTATTTACAACTATATATCTTCACATTTAGAATTGTTTTGGTTTAACCACCTCCGCCCGCGCTATAGCAGAAGGACGGCTACATCGCAGGCCTTAATTGCCGGGAGTCCGTCATATGACGTCCTTCCATGTATGAGCTGTCTGAGTGGCGCGCTCAGTGATCACTGAGTCTATGATCGACATCCCCTTACCATGTGATCAGCTGCCAGCCAATGACAGCTGATCACGTGATGTAAACATAAAATCGGTAATCGTTTTTTTTTCCTCACACTGTCAGTGAGCGATCACCGACTTCTGTCAGAGGGACATCGCTCCCTCACACAGAGAGCCACGGCTGCCTCATCTATGACCACCAATGCCACCTGCCAGTGCCACCTATCAGTACCCACAAGTGCCACCTACCAGTGCCCACAGTGCCACCTACCAGTGCCCACAGTGCCACCTAACTTTGCCCAACAGTGCCACCTATCAATGCCCACAGGTGCTGCCAATCAATGCCCATCAGTGCTTCATCATCAGTGCTGCCTATTAGTGTCACCTTCCAGTGCCCATCAGTTCCACCCATCAGTAATCATAAGTGCCCATCAGTGCCAACAATCAGTGCCAACAATCAGTGCTGCCTATCAGTGACACCTATCAGTGCCACCCATCAATGCTACCTTATGAATGCCCATCAGTGCAGCCTATCAGTGCCCATCAGTGCAGCCTCATCAGCGGACATCAATGAAGGAGAAAAATTACCTGTTTTCTAAATTGCCACCCATCAGTGATCATGAGTGCTCATCAGTGCCACCTATCAGTGCCCTTGAGTGTCACCCATCGGTGCCACCCATCAATGCTACCTCTTAGTACCACCTCTCGGTGTCCATCAGTGCCCATTTGTGTCGCCTTATCAATGCCCATTAGTGCAGCCTATCAGTGCAGCCTATTAGTGCCCATCAGTGCAGCCTTATCAGCGCACATCAATGAAGGAGAAAAATTACCTGTTTTCAAAATTTTATAACAAACTATGAAAATGTTTTTTATTTATTTTTTCACATTTTTCTGTCTTTTTTCTTTTTTTAAGCAAAAAACAACAACCCAGCAGTGATTAAATACTACCAAAAGAAAGCTCTATTTGTGTTTAAAATGTCATTTGGGTACAGTGTTGCATGACGGCGCAATTGTCATTTAAAGTGTGACAGCGCTGAAAGCTGAAAATTAGCCTAAGCAGGAAAGGGGGTTTAAGTGCCCAGAAAACAAGTGGTTAAATCACTGTTTGCGCGGGTGTAAGAGCCTAATTCAGGTTCTATACTTACAGCACATAACCCTCTCTTGCTCTATTCAAAATGACTATAGTTCTACTTTAATCCTAAAATGTTGGGGTCATTCACATCTTCACGTTGCAGTAAGTTTTTTTTTTTTACATGTAAACCATAGTAGGTGGTGTTGCTAGGCCATTTATTTTGAATGTCACCCTGAGGCACTATTATAGAAGCGCACAGTCGCGCACGCACCTGCACTTCAGTGCACCACAACACACATGGCCTTTATTGTGGTTGGGTGTGTTGTGTTTAAAAAAAATAAAAAAAAATAATTAAATGTGCTTTTTAATAGTCTAAATGGGCCCTAAAGGCAGGGAGGGAACTGCAGCGCGATGGAGGTCTGTTTCGTTAGCTTGTTTACCCAAATAACCTTCAGAATTACATTTCCTTTCCTTAACCGCTTCAGCACCGGGCCATTTTACACCCTTCCTTACCAGAGCACTTTTTGCGATTCGGCACTGCGTCGCTTTAACTAACAATTGCGCGGCCGTGCGACGTTACACCCAAACAAAATTGACGTCCTTTTTTTCCCACAAATAGAGCTTTCTTTTGGTGGTATTTGATCACCTCTGCGGTTTTTATTTTTTGCGCTATAAACAAAAGAAGAGCGACAATTTTGAAAAAAAAACACAATATTTTTTTACTTTTTGCTAT
Organism: Lithobates sylvaticus; assembly: GCA_028564925.1. NCBI lineage: Eukaryota > Metazoa > Chordata > Amphibia > Anura > Ranidae > Lithobates > Lithobates sylvaticus. Next base: position 68,018,506 of record CM053038.1, read on the forward strand.
AATAAATATCCCATTTTTTTTTAAAAAAACTATTTTTTTCCTCAGTTTAGGCCGATACGTATTCTTCTACATATTTTTGGTAAAAAAAAACGCAATAAGCGTATATAGATCGGTTTGCGCAAAAGTTATAGCGTTTACAAAATAGGGGATAGATTTATTGCATTTTTTTTTTTTTTTTACTAGTAATGGCGGCGATCTGCGATTTTTTTCCATGACTGCGACATTATGGCGGACACTTCGGACACTTTTGACACATTTTTGGGACCATTCACATTTACACAGCGATCGTTGCTATAAAATTGCAGTGATTACTGTGTAAATGTGACTGGCAGGGAAGGGGTTAACACTAGGGGGCGCTGCAGGGGTTAAAATGTTCCCTAAGGTAGTGATTCTAACT
>CM053038.1:68019390-68043879 GCA_028564925.1 Lithobates sylvaticus
TGAGTGCTCGTGCTCAGCGTCATATCCAGAGGTTGTCTTTGGGAAATAGACGTATGAGTGCTGCCAGTATTTATGCAGAGGTTGAAGGGGTGGGGGATCAGCCTGTCAGTGCTCAGACCAGTGGCGGCTCGTCCATAGGGCCCCCCCCCCTCCAGGCAGTCACAAAAAAAATACAAAAAAGGTCCTTAAGTGCACTGTGTTCGGACGCCGGACACAGTGAAACGCCGGACACAGTGCACTTATGGGAAGTGCCACGTCTATGCAATCGCGAGATTGCAGATGTGGCGCTTCATTTGTGGGCGTTTAGCTTTCTGAAGCACCAAGTAGCTTCTGCCTGGCGCCTGTAGTATATATTACTACGGTTGGGCAGTTTGATTGACATCTGAGTTTGATGTCACTTCCTGTTTTCTCTCTCCAATTGCACCCGGGAGAGAGGAAACAGGAAGTATGAGAGGAGCGGACCTCTCCATCACCTGTGGAAGGAGACACCGCTGGAGAGGACAACAAACAGCAAGGTACGTAACGGGGTTTGGTGGTGACACATGCTGCTGCAATTGGTGGTGACACATTCTGCTGCAATTGGTGGTGACACACGCTGCTGCATTTTATGGTGACACATGCTGCTGCAATTGGTGGTGACACAGGATGCTGCATTTGATGGTGACACAGGCTGCTGCAATTGGTGGTGACACATGCTGCTGCAATTGGTGGTGACACATGCTGCTGCAATTGGTGGTGACACATGCTGCTACAATTGGTGGTGACACCTGCTGCTACAATTGGTGGTGACACATGTTGCTGCAATTGGTGGTGACACAGGCTGCTGCATTTTGGTGGTGACACATGCTGCTGCAATTTGGTGGTGACACAGGCTGCTTCATTTTGGTGGTGACACATGCTGCTGCAATTTGGTGGTGACACAGGCTGCTGCAATTTGGTGGTGACACAGGCTGCTGCAATTTGGTGGTGACACATGCTGCTGCAATTTGGTGGTGACACAGGCTGCTGCAATTTGGTGGTGACACACAGGCTTCTGTAATTTGGTGGTGACACAGGCTGCTGCAATTTGGTGGTAACACATGCTGCTGCAATTTGGTGGTGACACATGCTGCTGCAATTTTGTGGTGACACATGCTGCTGCAATTTTGTGGTGACACATGCTGCTGCAATTTGGAGGTGACACAGGCTGCTGCAATTTGGTGCTGACACAGGCTGCTGCAATTGGTGGTGACACATGCTGCTGCATTTGATGGTGACACATGCTACTGCAATTGGTGGTGACACATGCTGCTGCAATTGGTGGTGACACATGCTGCTGCATTTGATGGTGACACATGCTACTGCAATTGGTGGTGACACATGCTGCTGCAATTGGTGGTGACACATGCTGCTGCATTTGATGGTTACACATGCTGCTGCAATTGGTGGTGACACAGGCTGCTGCAATTTGGTGGTGACACAGGCTTCTCAATTTGGTGGTGACACAGGCTGTCTGGTGCCTGTAGTATATATTACTACGGTTGGGCAGTTTGATTGACATCTGAGTTTGATGTCACTTCCTGTTTTCTCTCTCCAATTGCACCCGGGAGAGAGGAAACAGGAAGTATGAGAGGAGTGGACCTCTCCATCACCTGTGGAAGGAGACACCGCTGGAGAGGACAACAAACAGCAAGGTACGTAACGGGGGGGTTTGGTGGTGACACATGCTGCTGCAATTGGTGGTGACACATTCTGCTGCAATTGGTGGTGACACATGCTGCTGCATTTTATGGTGACACATGCTGCTGCAATTGGTGGTGACACAGGATGCTGCATTTGATGGTGACACAGGCTGCTGCAATTGGTGGTGACACATGCTGCTGCAATTGGTGGTGACACATGCTGCTGCAATTGGTGGTGACACATGCTGCTACAATTGGTGGTGACACCTGCTGCTACAATTGGTGGTGACACATGTTGCTGCAATTGGTGGTGACACAGGCTGCTGCATTTTGGTGGTGACACATGCTGCTGCAATTTGGTGGTGACACAGGCTGCTTCATTTTGGTGGTGACACATGCTGCTGCAATTTGGTGGTGACACATGCTGCTGCAATTTGGTGGTGACACAGGCTGCTGCAATTTGGTGGTGACACAGGCTGCTGCAATTTGGTGGTGACACATGCTGCTGCAATTTGGTGGTGACACACAGGCTTCTGTAATTTGGTGGTGACACAGGCTGCTGCAATTTGGTGGTAACACATGCTGCTGCAATTTGGTGGTGACACATGCTGCTGCAATTTTGTGGTGACACATGCTGCTGCAATTTGGAGGTGACACAGGCTGCTGCAATTTGGTGCTGACACAGGCTGGTGGTGACACATGCTGCTGCATTTGATGGTGACACATGCTACTGCAATTGGTGGTGACACATGATGCTGCAATTGGTGGTGACACATGCTGCTGCATTTGATGGTTACACATGCCGCTGCAATTGGTGGTGACACAGGCTGCTGCAATTTGGTGGTGACACAGGCTTCTCAATTTGGTGGTGACACAGGCTACTGCAATTTGGTGGTGACACATGCTGCTGCAATTTGGTGGTGACATATGCGGCTGCATTTTTTTTTTTTGGGACACAGGCTGCATTTTATGTGACACAGGCTGCATGTAAGGAGGGACTCCGCTTGGGCACCTGATGTAAGGTCGGACTCCACTGGGGACACCTGATGGCATCTGGTTGTAGGCGATGTGGCTAGTGACACGCTCAGGGCTCCCACTGATTCTGCATTATGTTGAGTTTCATATTTATATTGATTTCATTTTATAATACAATGTAATCATAGAAATAATGCGCTTCAATCTTCCTGACACCATAACAACCATGGTGCCAGGATGATCGAAGCGCTAACACCAGGTGCTTGGAATATCTTTATCTGCTGATTGTTAAACTTTATAGAATACACATATTTCTATTGTTGTGTAGGATCTGGGCCTGCTGTCCCTCCATCCCTCATTCATCTCAGACACTAACCACACCACCTTAGAGCCACACTCACTATTTCACTTTAACCAAGCCCATTTTCACCAAATGGGAGGGGTCAAAAAGGAAGGGCGTGGTCTAGTGCCCCCCATCCTAAAACTTCACCAGCCGCCACTTTAGGCTTTTGTTCTTTGGGTACCCTAAGGTTTTGTCTGTGGCCTCTCTTTAGGTTTTCAGTTTTGGGATAGCCTAAGATTTTGGCTGGGATACCCCTTTAGGCTTTTGGTTTTTGTGTACCCTAAGGTTTAGGCTAGGCTCCCCCTTTAGCCTTTCAGTTTTGAGTTGAGTTGGGTACCTTTAAGGTTTTTGCTAGCCTCCCCTGTAAGTTTTCAGATTTCAGTTTTTTTCTGGGACCCCCTTTTGGCTTTCAGTTGATGATGGCTGAGATCCCATTTAGGTCTTCAGATACCCTAAGATTTTGGCTGGGATCCCTGTTTTGGATATTGTTATTGGGTTACCCTACGGTTTTGGCTGAGATTCTTCCTTAGGCTTTTAAGTACCCTAAGGTTTTGTTTGGGAGCTCTATTTAGGCTTTTGTTTTTTGGGTACCCTAAGGTTTTGGCCGGGGGGTCGCATTAGGCTTTTGGTTTTTGGGTACCCTAAGGTTTTGGCTAGGCTCCCCCTTGGGCTTTCAGTTTTTGAGTTTTTGGGTACCATAAGGTTTTTGCTGGGCTCCCCTTAAAGCTTTCAGTTGTTGGGTATCTTCAGGTTTTTTTATGGGACCCCCTTTTGACTTTCAGTTGGTGGTGGCTTAGGTCCCCTTTAGGCCTTTGGGTACCCTAGGATTTTGGTTAGGATACCTGTTTTGGATTTTGGTTTTGGGGTACCCTAAGGTTTTGGCTGGGATTCCTCTTTAGGCTTTTGGGTACCCTAAGATTTTGTCTGGAATCCCCATGTAGGCTTTTAGATTTAGGCTACCTTTGCCTGTTTACCAATGTTGAATGGAATGTTAGTATGATGTGTTGTTGATCATCTGGAATTAATATATAAAAATAGAAACACATTTTTAAGAGCTATTTATCCCCTCTATATAACCCTGTCCATGGACCAAAACTGCAGAAAAAACAAATGACAAAACACTGAATAAAAAAAGGAAAAGATACAAAATAACAACCGCAGCAGTAAAGAGAAACAAACAAATCTGCTGCTTAATTTAAAAAGTGAGGAGTGAGGAATACAGAGGAAATATTATCACAACAAGGAAGAATAACACCACAAAACACCAATAAACAATGAATCGTGTGCGCTCCTCGGTCCGGGACAGGAGGACCAGAAGGACATTAAAACATTAATAATCATAAATTGCTTTTGTGAAGGAAACCTGGGATGTCATACACAACAATAATTACAACTTCTTTCCAAGCGAACACATAAATCTGTACAATCCTCCGCGGAGTGCGTGTAGAGGATCTGCAAGAAAAGCTGAACGCCAACAACCCCCATCCATGGAAAAGTAGAAAATATTTTATAATAATACTAATACTCAGCCACACAATCAATATCCCACAGCAACTATTATTATTGTCATTTGTTATTACATGTTAATAAAGCTCCAGCATATTCCACAGCACTGTACAGAGAACACTGAGCGGGTCACATCAGTCTCTGCACCAGAGGAGCTTCTCCAACAGGTGGTGCTGTTCTGCAAGGTGCTGTTGGCTCACTCTGCTGTGATCTCAGCTGAGAGAAGCAGCAATCCTGGGGCCTCTCATGCTGGCTTTTCCCAGGCAAGCATGGACCATGTTGGACCATGTTGGGGAAGACGAAGGTGGAGGCTCTCCAGAGCCACTGAGGCCTACTCCATGTGCTCAAGCTGCAATTGATCCTGGGTCTGTCCCTATGCAAGAGGAATCCTTACCAGTCTTCCAGGATAGAGTTGTGAACAGACTTTGACGCAATTCTAAGGAGATCTCAGGAAAAAAAAATCCTTGCACAGTAAGTCTGGAAACAGTAATGCCACGTACACGCGGTCGGAATTCTCGTCGGAAAAAGCTCTGATGGTTTTCCCGTCGGAATTCCGATGGAATTTCGCTCAAACTGTCTTGCCTACACATGGTCACACAAAATTCCGATGGTCAGTAACAAAGCGGCATAAAACATGTTCGACAGCACTATAAAAGGGAAGTTTAATGCTTCCGAGCATGCGTCAAATTGTTTCCGAGCATGTGTCGGAATTTTGCGTGTCAGAATTGCATACACACGATTGGAAAATCCCATAGAAAGGTTTTCCGTCGGAAAAATTGAGAACAGGTTCTCAATCCAAAGTCCACCGGAAATTCCGACAGAAAAAGACCGATGGGCATACACACAGTTGGAAAATCCGTTGAGAAGCTCCCATCGGACTGTTTCCATCGGAAATTTCGACCGTGTGTACGCGGCATTAGAGGGAAGTCTCCAAGCTGTAGTCTATGGAGGAGTCATTGAAAAAGCAGGAGAAGGTTGTCGCCTCTCTGAAGGAGAGCAGCGTTGTGTTCAGAGAAAAGTGTGGGAATGAGGAGAGATTGCAATAGATGAAGGAAAGTGCCTGTGCCAGTACCAGCTAGAGGGTGGATACCAGAGCAACGGCACCAACCTTATGGATGGGGGGTAAGGAAGTGTCTTCACATGGTGGCCCCAATACTACCCCTGTCTCAGGATCTGTCATGACTGAGTCAGTATCTGCCCCCCTCCCTCCCCAGCAGCCTGGGTCATCTCAGGTGGAGGTTGAGGAAAATGGCAGATTGCTGCAGGCCATTACAGAAATGGAATCTCCCTTGAGCGGCACTGACTCATCAGATGAGGCTCATGATAAAGGAGTGCTTTCTGAAAATCTCTCTCAATGTGTGGAGGACTTTCCTGAGATTGAACCTGCCAACAGATCCTTGCAATCAGCAGGGAATGCAGGAGGAGCTGGCAGTGAAGAGTCCCACATGGACACTAACAGTGCAGAGCAGGAATGTCACATGAACATTGAAACTGCAGAGCAGGAGGGCCGTATGAACGTTGAAACAGCTGGTGTTTTTTCTAAACAAGAGACAGTTTTCAGAGGTTCCCATGCAGCCAGTTAATGTGTCATCTGTCCCAGTTAGGAATTATGCTGTGTCGGGACAAAGTCATAATACTGCTAGTGGAAGGGAGCCAGTTCTGCCAATTTCACCTAACGCACCTTCCATTAAATGCAGGAATGTGGTACAGCTCAGGTGGGAATGAGGAGGTATTCCACCTATCAGGAGGGTGGTTGTGGATAAAATCATAGCCATGAGATTTAAGGCAGAGGATATTTATGCGTTTATCAGTCCGGCTGGTTCCTATGAATATGATTTATCATTTGTGTGTCCAGAATCGCTGGATCTGTTTTGGGAGCGGTTTGAGCATGTATATAGGGGCCAGCTGGACTGGAAGAGGCTTGTCCCCAAAGCTGTCTCACGTCAGCCCTTGATTAAGAATGTGACTATCCTGAAAAGGAATGAGTCTATATTCCCCTGAGGATTTATGGGTCTGGTTGAGGAGGTTTGGTGAAACATTGTGTCCCCTAAAAAAGATTGTGGATGATAAAGGAATATGGACAGGTGGGTGGTCGGTGTCAATGAGGTTGAGTGTGTGTGAGAATGTGGTCCAGCATTTGCCCTCCTCTGCCTTCATTGGTAAAGACAGGATTACTGTTTTCTACCCTGGTCAACCTAAGGTGTGCCATAAATGTGGAGTCAAGGGATATTTCTCCTCTAAATGTCCAGAACAGAAGTGCTCTTTGTGCCAGGAACTGGGGCATCAGGCAAGGGACTGTAACATCATTAAATGTAACCTATGTGATAAGGTTGGTCACCCTTATAGCCGTTGCCCTGAGGCTTTGCACAATAAGCCAGAGCTGGTTGAGGAATTCTTCCATCTGGATAGAAAAGTCTGGGTTGGCGGAGGTTGTACCAGGGAATCCTAGTGTCTCTGTCCCATCAGAATCTGTGTCCGTGAGGCCGTCTGTGGTGTCAGTGTCCCCCCCCCCAGTCTGTGGTCTCCCAGTCAGTGTCAGAAAGTGTGGTTGTCAAGTCTGTGTCTGCACCTATTGTTTCTCCTAGTGTAGTGAAGGCAGCGGAGGGTGCTGGACCAGAATGTATGGTGGTGCCAACCCCTCTTCCTCTGCGTGGCAGAAGTGCGGCTGGAGATCAGCAGACACCAAGGGGTGGAATGAGTGATGGATTGGATGATGGTGGAGGGGAGGAGGTGGGAAGGGAATGAGGGTGGCTGGTGCAGAATGGAAGGTGAATGATGTAGAAGTCAGGGTGAATGATGTGGGGGGAGGGGTTAATGGGAGGTTTTGGAATCGCATCCTGATGGCGATTAAATCTCAGAATGTTTCTTAGCCTGGATTGTGTTTAAGTTGAGGTTCGGGGTTTGTAGTCTCTTTTTTGTTGTCAATAAAATGTTTCTTAATAAGTTATCTTGTCAAGAAACGGTTTTCTTTACTTGCTGATGTAAGCACGCTTGTTTTTGTTTAGTTGTTGTTTATTTTTATTAATAAGCTGTATGTTTGTATGATTTTTTAATAAAAAAAAAAAAAATGTACACTCTAATTCCCCCCTCCCACAGTCGCACACTATTATTATTATACATTTATATAGCTCATATAGACATATACCACAGTGCTGTACAAAGAACACTGAGTCAATCACATCAGTCTCTGCACTAGAGGAGCTTATGCTCTAATGTACTAATGTATCCACCAATCATAGTCACATGCTGTTATACATTTATATAGTGCTGGCATATTCTGCAGTGCTGCACAGAGCACACTGAGTCATTAGACATGTGCAATTCGTTTCGTTTTTTTTTTTCGTTATTTTCGTTCGTTCTTTTGCGTACGAATGAACGAATCATTCGAATCGTACGAATCCGAATAACGAATCATTCGAATCGAACAAATCCGAAAAACAACGAAAATCTGAAAAAAACGAATTAGAAACAACGAATGTACTAATGAAGAAAATCCAAAAAACGAAAACGAACGAAAAAATTCGTACATCCGTAACTTTTTTTTTTTTTGTTGAATTGGTAATTTTCCGTGTCCCTTACAATGGTGCTGCTAAACGTGCTTCGAATGGATTGAACGAAAAAATTTGTACATTCGTAACTTTTTTTTCGATTCGTAACTTTTTTTTTTCGATTCGTAACTTTTTTTTCGATTCGTAACTTTATTTTTTTTTTTTTTTTCGATTTGTCATTTTCCGTGTCTCTATTGAACAAAAAAATTTGTACATTCGTAACTTTTTTTTCGATTCGTAACAATTTTTTTCGATTCGTAACTTTTTTTTCAATTCGTAACTTTTTTTTTTTTTTCGATTTGTAATTTTCCGTGTCTCTATTGAACAAAAAAATTCGTACATTCGTAACTTTTTTTTCGATTCGTAACTTTTTTTTTTTCGATTCGTAACTTTTTTTTTCGATTCGTAAATTATTAAAATGTAATAATAGCATACACATTACATAAAATTATGAATTATGCTCCGATTACGAATCTACGAATGTTACGAATGTTACGAATGTACGAATAAATACGAATGCGTCCGAAAATTAAACTAACGAAAAAACGAATCAACGAAAAAATAACTCTTATGAATGTACGAATCGTTACGAATACGAACACCGACGACTTACGAATGTACGAATCGTTACGAATCCGAACAATGACAACTTACGAATGTACGAATCGTTACGAATCGACTGAAACGAAACGAAAAAAAAAGATTTTTTTTCGTAAACGAAAAAAACGAAACGAAAATAAACAAATTTTTTTTGTTGTGCACATGTCTATGAGCCATTCATATTAGTCTACGCCAGAAGTTCTCAACCTCAGTCCTCAAGTACCCCCGACGGGCCATGTTTTCAGGTTTTTCTTTACTTTGCACAGCTTCTTTAAATCAATATCAATGACAAGGTGTTGATAAGAGCTGTTTTTATCTAAGGTAAGTTCCCAAAACATGGCCCATTGGGGGTACTTGAGGACTGAGATTGAAAACCACTGGTCTACACCACAGAAACTAGCACTCCAATGTCACAGACTATTGTTATTATACATTTATATAGCCCTGACATATACCGCAGTGCTGTACAAAAAATACTGGGCCAACCACATCAGTCACACGCTATTATTATCATATATTTATATTAGGGCTGTTACTGATTACAATTTGTGTGTCCAAATAATCGTTTTTTTTTTTTTAATTGATTAATCAACTAATTTCGATTAATTATAACGCACATACAGATCCAACTACTTTTATCTGATCTCCTTGCATTGCAACTCTGCATTAGTCAGTGGTAAATGTGGTATACACTATATACAATCACCCGACACTAGTTAGTTTCCACAATCCATGACTTAACTTCACAGTTCACAAATACGTTTTAAAACTGTAGCACTGACTTAAGTCATTTTTTTTTTTATAGTAGGGCGGCACAGTGGTGTAGTGGTTAGCACTCTCGCCTAGCAGTAAGAAGGGTCGCTGGTTCGAATCCCAACCACGACACTACCTGCCTGGAGTTTGCATGTTCTCCCTGTGCCTGCGTGGGTTTCCTCCGGGTACTCCGGTTTCCTCCCACAATCCAAAGACATGCTGGTAGGTTAATTGGCTTCTGTCCAAAAGTTGGCCCTAGTATATGAATGGGGACCTTGGATTGTGGGCTCCTTGAGGGTAGGGACCGATGTGAGTGTGCAATGTACAGGGATAGGGACAATTGTAGACACTCACTCAGGTTGAACTGGATGGACTGATGTCTTTATTCAACCTTACTAACTATGAAACTATGAAACTATGACAATCCCTCCATCTCCGGTCTAACTAATCACTCTCACCTTATGGCATGGACCCCTGTGCAAACAGGTGGTCATGCAAGCGGGTATCAAAAGGGTTAACACGGACCATAAACTTCTCTCACGTCTCCTTAGATCTCAGCAAGGACGCCAGGTCATGGGTAGAAAGAAAAGTGCTCACCGCTTAAGTATAAGATTTAATTTTTGTGTTCAAACACAAACTACTCACATAAAGATGATAAAAACACAGCATGTAAAGCCGACAATCGTGTTAGTTCTGTAGGGCAGCAGCGGGTGACGTCATGCGTAGCTCCTCCCCATACGCGTTATGTTCAGTCAGAACTTTGATGTCACCAGACTCCTTCCCCCTTCCCTTCGTTAGCAGACGGAGGCACTTGAGGAAGGGGGGGGAGTCCGGTGACGTCGATGTCGGTGACGTCACTGGATCTCCGTCAGAACTTCCTGAAGACCCCGAAGCCGGCGGAGAGGTCAGTGCCGATCAAAAGAATTTTGATCAATCAAAATATAAATCGATTAATCGAGGAATTAATCTTTAATTTCCACAGCTCTAATTTATATTGCTCTGAGCAGCACTGTACAGAATGCACTGAGCCATTCACATACATCTCTGCACCAAAGGAGCTTACACTCTAATATCTCACCACAGCCACACACTATTATTACTATTATACATTCATATAGCTGTGATATATTCTGCAGTGCTGTACAAAGAACACTCAGCCAATCACATCAGTCTCTGCACCAGAAGAGCTTACACTCTAATGTACCCACCTCTGTCACAAACTAATATTCTTGTACATTTATATAGCTCTGACATATACCATAATGCTGTACAGAAAGCACTGAGCCAATCACGTTAATCTTTGGACCAGAGGAGCTTACACTTTTATGTCCCACTACAGCCACAACTCGTTATTGTACATACCGTATTTATCGGCGCATAACACGCACCTTTTCCCCCTTAAAATCGGGGAAAAGTCGTGGGTGCGTGTTATACGCCGATACCCCCAAAAAAATGACAAAAATTGGTTGCGGCGCCTAAACTTCTCTCCTAAAACTTTTTTTCCTTAAAATTCCCTCCTAAACTTGGGGTGCGTGTTATACGCCGGTACGTGTTATACACCGATAAATGCGGTATATATATAGTTCTGACATATTCCACAGTGCTGTACAGAGAAAATGAAGCCAGTCATGTTAGTCTCTGAACCAGAGGAGCTTACACTCTAATGTCTTGCCCAGAGTCTTACACATTTGCTCCCACTGTGATCCGTGGTTTAAACAAGTAAAATTGCACAGACATTTTAGATTTATTTTTTTATCCTTCTCGGAGCTCGGTACGGTCCCCTCAGAGTTTCTTCTCTTTAATCACTGTAATTAATTGATATCTACAGACAAACCTGCTCAGGTCTCAGTGGATTCTGGGAAATGTGCGATTTTTGGAGAGACCTCTGTACTCCCTATAGAATAAAATATTCTGGAATACATTCATTTTCTCACTTTTAAGCTTTGCAGCGCATGACATGTATGGTGAATTCCTGTGCGTTCACTTTCTGTTGGCAAACGTTTCAATTTTAAGCCAACGCTACAAATGTTCTGAAAAAGGATGGTTCGAGCTTGCTGCTTCTTCGACATACACTATATTACCAAGAGTACAAAAGTATTACCAAAAGTATTGGGACGCAGCCTTTACAAACACAGGAACGTTAATGGCATCCCAGTCTTATGCCCCATACACACGGTCGGATTTTCCGACCACAAAATCTGTCGGATTTTTTTCCGACAGATTTTGTCCGACACTGGTCCGATCATCCTGAACGTGGTGACGTTCGTTGCGTACGACGGAACTACGTAGAGGCTAGTAGCCAATAGCTTTGGTCTTGTAATGTGATCTGAGCATGCGTGGCACGTTGTCCGTCGGAATTCGCTACACACGATCGGAAAAAGTCCGATAGGACTTTGTTGTCGGAAAATTTGAGAGCAGGAGATAAAACTTTGTCCGTCGGAAAATCCGACGGAAAAAGTCCGATGGAGCCTACACACGGTCGGAATTTCCCACAACATTGTCCGATAGGACATTTTCCGTCGGAAAATCCGACCGTGTGTATGGGGCATTAGTCCGTAGCGTCTGGTCTGGGCAGGAAGCAGGGGCGGACTGACCATTTGGCCACTCGGGCACTTCCCGAGGGCCCCGGGCCACTAGGGGGCCCCATCAGGGTTGCCAGCCTCAGTAAAACCAGGGACAGTATGTAAAAATCTGTGTTTTTTTTTTACATCGGTTTCTGAAATGTCCCTTACCGACATCCTTTTGGTCTAAAAATCCCGAGATTATAGCTGCCCCACCTCTACAGTACCTTCTCAGCCAATAGAAACATGTCTGTGTATACTGTGTGTACATGTATGTGTATACTGTGTGTACATGTATGTGTATACTGTGTGATAGTATACTGTGTGTGTATACTGTGTGGCCCCATAATCTCCTATTGCCCGGGGGCCGCATGAGTTGTCAGTCCGCCCCTGGCAGGAAGGTGTTTAATTGCCCTGTATTGAAGTGGTTAACTGCACCACCGCTTTACAGGGATCGATGTAATATGTTTAGCGTCCTGTGTGTACCTCTCTCATTCGCCTAGTAGCCCAAATCCGACATGTTTCGTCATACAATTGATTTGATCATGGAAGTTCCATGATTAACGCATATCCTGGGTCCGCCGTGACCGCTGTGACCACCTATGCTTCAGCATTAGCTATTCAAGAGTGCTGTGACTTTTTATATTTGGCGTGTTTATTCATCTTTTGATGAGTGTAATGTGAGAGGTTTTTTATGTGTGATTAAAAAGTTTTATACTTTATCACGCTATGGAAGCAAATCTTTTCTTTGTTGCATGAGAGCATCTATAAGAACAGCCGTGGCACCAGCCCTTTATTCTGGATTGGACATTTGGATATCACATTTAAACCCTGCAAAGGGGAAAAGCGTGTCCAGCCAAACACGAAAGTGTGAGGCATATACAGCTGGTGAGTGTAACCACATAGTGGGAGAGGAGTCACAGCTAGAGAGGTGTGGTGGAGGAGTAGACATGTGCAATTCGTTTAGTTTTTTTTTTTTTCGTTTTTCGTTATTTTCGTTCATTCGTTATCTTACGAATGAACGAATGATTCGTTAAAAATTTTAACGAATAACGAATTATCGAATCGAACGAATCTGAAAAACAATGAAAATCCGAAATAACCAAATTAGAAACAACGAAACTACGAAAGAAGAAAATCCGAAAAACGAAAACAGGAACAACGAAAATCAAAATGAACGAAAAAATTTGTACATTCGTAACTTTTTTTTTTTCGATTCGTAATTTTTCGTGTCTCTTACAATGGCGCTGCTTAACGTGCTTCAAATGGATTTAACGAATAAATTCGTACATTCGTAACTTTTTTTTTTCGATTCGTAATTTTCCGTGTCTCTTACAATGGCGCTGCTTAACATGCTTCGAATGGATTTAACAAAAAAATTCGTACATTCGTAACTTTTTTTTTTTTTTTCGATTCATAATTTTCCGTGTCTCTTACAATGGCGCTGCATAACGTGCTTCGAATGGATTTAACGAAAATATTTGTAAATTTGTAACTTTTTTTTTCGATTCGTAATTTTCCGTGTCTCTTACAATGTAATAATAGCATACACATTACATAAAATTATGAATTATGCTCCGATTACGAATCTACGAAAACAATGTTACGAAAGTACAAATAAATCAATCTTACGAAAGTACAAATGTAACTAAATCTACGAAAATACGAATGCGTCCGAATTTCGAATAAACGAAAATTAAACTAACGGAAAAAACGAATCAACGAAAAAAAAAACTCTTACGAAAATACGAATCGTTACGAATACGAACACCGACGACTTACGAAATTACGAATCGTTACGAATCAACGGAAACGAACAGAAACTAAACTAAACTAATTTTTCTGTTGTACACATGTCTATGAGGCATATACAGCTGTGGTGAGTGTAACCACATAAGGGGAGAGGAGTCACAGCTAGAGCGGTGTGGTGGAGGAGTATAGATGTAATCTACTTTTTATTCAAGAGACACCGGTCAATGTTTTTTTCACAGTTTTTTTCACCGTTTCTTCATTGCTTCATTATTTGGATTATGATTTGAAGATTGAACGTATGGACTATGATTTCACTTTGTTACATTATATTACTTTCTCAGGAAGTTTCACAGTGGTGATTGTAACAATATTTTTAGGAAGTGGACATTGTCTGATAGAACTTGAAACAATTCACTTGATTCCCGTTTTTTTGTTTATTTATTTATTTTCAGTGTTGAACAATTATTTGGGTGATCTGTTTCAAAAGATTGTATGTATTTGCCATCACTATTCATCTGGTGATATGCACTATATAATAATTAGATTTTTATTGCTTTTATTGATATATTGCTAATTGATTTTTATACAAGTTATTATTTTTTTATTTTAGTATGCACAAGGCAGGGTTTGCACAGTGAAGTATCATTTAGTAATTCATGTTCACTGGAGTGGATCTATAGTATTTAGCATTTCTTAATTCACTGGTGTGGATTTATATTATATTCAGCGCTGCTTATTCTATCATTTAGATAAGGATTATTGTACACATTTTGTTTTTATAAAGTGGCGGCTTAGTTTAAAGTTTGTGCTCAGCGCAGTGGTGATACACAATAGATAGAGAAAGAGTGAGAGCCCGTTCACACTACCGCGACTTGGGGGGCGACTTGTCAGACCGCAAGTCGCCCCAAGTCGCTTGACATCAGAAATTACATGCAAGTGAATGAGAGCCGTCTTAATGAACGCTACTGAAGTCGCTCCGACTTCAGAAAAGGTTCCTGTACTACTTCAATCTGACTTCTAGGCTACTTGTACCCATTGATTTCAATGGAAGTCGCCTCCAAGTCGGATCTCCATCTATATGGACGCGACAGTGTCTCCTTGAGGAGGAACTCCACGCCAAATTTTAAATAAAAAAACGGCATGGGTTCCCCCTCCAGGAGCATACCAGCCTGGCCGGTCAGGAAAGGGGGTGGGGACAAGCGAACTCCCCCCCTCCTGAACCGTACCAGGCCGCATGCCCTCAACATGGGGGGTGGGTGCTTTGGGGAAGGGGGTGCCCTGCGGCCCCCCCCCCACCCCAAAGCACCTTGTCCCCATGTTGATGAGGACAAGGGCCTCTTCCCGACAACCCTGGCCGTTGGTTGTCGGGGTCTGTGGGCGGGGGGCTTATCGGAATCCGGGAGCCCCCTTTAATAAGGGGGCCCCCAGATCCCACCCCCCCCACCCTATGTGAATGAGTATGGGGTACGATGTACCCCTACCCATTCACCTAAGGTGTAAAAGTGTAAATAAAAAAAAACACACAATTTTTTTAAATATTTTATTGCAATGCTCCGGGGGTCTTCTTCCGTCTTGGGGGGTCTTCTCGCCGGACATCCTGCTGGACTGTGACATCATAGGGGGTGGGGTCACCATGTGACATGAGCATGTGACCCCGCCTCCTTGTCCCTATATAAGTCACAACACAGCGCGTCTCTGCCATTCCAGCCAGAGACAGCGACGAGTCAACATCGGAAGAGGAAGAAGAAGAAGAAGAGGAGGAAGAAGAAGATGGCGGCGCAGAAGGCGGCAAGAACAGAAGAGACCACGGAAGACCCCCGAAGGCGGGAACGAGACCCCCAGAAGACGGCGGCGACGACGAAGAAGAAAGCCGGGCTCCTCTGCTCATGAAAGAGCTAGGTAAAAGAGCAGAAGAGAGCGGAGAAGACCCCCCAAGACAGGAGAAGGAGGATGGAGAGCGGGGAAGAGGCCAGTAAATATGTCAAACGCATATATGTGTTGGAGCTTTGGGGTGCACACCCTAATGCAATAGGCTGCACACACCTATGCTTATTAAGAACATTACATTGGAAGCGTCTTCAACTGGGGCTTCCCTGTGACCTCTGCCAATCAGTCCAATCTGGATCTCATCCACTCTTTAACCAGTGATGCCCATGCTTCAGGAAAAGGCTCTTGTAGCAAACTGGTGAGACCACTCCATTCAATTGACTGTGAAATTGACCTGCAAGGATTTGCTAAGCACCAGATATAATACCCTACAATGAAACATGCAGAAATACTGTATATTCACAAATATTACATCTAATAATCACCCACTGATGCAGCCAACAAGTTATTGCATCATCTAAGTCCAAACAATCATTAAACGGTGGAGTTGGCGTGCTTTTATGCTTTGCCAGGCATCCCCAACCGCAGGGTCTGAGTACGCACTTCCATACCGGGCGCTGGGATTGGAGGTTCTGGTCTGTAGCCACCTTGTTAAAACCAAACATAAATACAAAGTCTGCCCTGTTACTGGGGGCCAGGAACATATTTGTGTATTTTGGGCACCATGGATGGACATGACATCACCCGGCTCTGTGCTCCGAAATAGCTTTTGGAGCTTACAAAACTTTTCCTCGAATCTGCAAATCATCAGAAAAGTGTGGGAACGGCGTTCCCAGGGCGGAATAAATCTTGAAAATATTGCCCATTTGTAACAAAGAGCAACAAGCTTGATTCAGTGCTTACTGTCTAATATTTCTGTGTAAATGGAACGCTGGCCCACGGAACGGCAGCCTCAGATGTATTGTAAAATGTTCTCCTGCAAGAGAGTGGATCTAATTTCAGACTCTGCTTGTGCAGCTGCCTGGCGGCCCATCTGGAAGCAACTAGCAGGTCAATTTTCAAAGCCGTCTTCAAGATGCTGCAAATCCAAGAGTCGAGAACACACCTCGTGCTCTCCACCTGCGCAGTTTGCGAGCTCTTTTTTCCTTCTAATGAGGTAGGTGCCATCCTAGGAATACAGAGATCTCTGTGTGTGCGAAGACTCAGTCTAGAAGGGTGCCTATTATTCCCTCATTTATTTCTGGGGAAGAAGTCATCCTCAAAATATGTCATAATATACACTGCAACATGATCAAATGACCAAGGAAAATATACAAAACATCCAATGGCAGAACAGGATCATTTGTAGACATGCCGACCACATCTGCCATTTCCTGAGTGCGTGGGGGCTTCATACAAAGTGTCAGGGCATGACGTTCGCTATTTATATTTTATAGGCGTGTTTCGCTAATGGTGGTATGCACTGCCACGGTCAAACTACGGCCTGATAACTTGTATTCCTTTAACCAGACTATAAAATGCATATACACTATATTGTCAAAACTATTGGGACGCTTGCCTTTACACTAGGGGTGCCCAACCAGTGGCCCGCGGAACCCTCTGATGTGGCCCGCGACCTCCTGCTCTGGGATAGAATAGAAAGAATACTGTTATTAAAGGTCAGTTTATTACTAAAATCACTGTGTATATATGGGCATATCTTTGCTGCAGTGGTTACTGGGCTGCTTTCAAACTGATCCACAGGTGCAGAGTAGACATGTGCTCAACCAAAAAATTTGTTTATTTTCGTTTCGTTTTTTTCGTTTTCGAATTTTTTTTTTTCGTTTAGTTTTTTTCGTTTCCGTTGAATCGTAACGATTCGTACATTCGTAAGTCGTCGGTGTTCGGATTCGGAACGATTCGTACATTCGTAAGAGTTATTTTTTCGTTGATTTGTTAGTTTAATTTTCGTTTATTCGAAATTCGGACGCATTCGTATTTATTCGTACATTCGTAACATTCGTAGATTCGTAATCAGAGCATAATTCATGATTTTATGTAATGTGTGCTATTATTACATTTTAATAAATTACGAATCGAAAAAAAAAAAAGTTACGAATCGAAAAAAAAAAAGTTACGAATCGAAAAAAAAAGTTACGAATGTACAAATTTTTTTCTTTTAATCTATTCGAAGCACGTTAAGCAGCGCCATTGTAAGTGACACGGAAAATTACCAATTCAACAAAAAAAAAAGTTACGAATGTACAAATTTTTTCGTTCATTTCCGTTGTCCCTTTTTTCGTTTTTCAGATTTTCTTCATTCGTACATTCGTTGTTTCTATTTTGGTTTTTCGGATTTTCGTTGTTTTTCGGATTCGTTCGATTTCAAATGATTCGTTCATTTGTACGAAAACGAACCAACGAAAAAAACAAAAAAAACGAAACGAATTGCACATGTCTAGTGCAGAGCAGTTTACCTGCAGGTTACCTGCACTGAGCCATAGACTTCTATTATTACCTGCGAGTTTGGTGAGCTTTCTGAAAGTGCACCAAACCTGCAGAATATAATAGAAGTCTATTGCAAACTGCAGGAAAGCCAAAGGTACACTGCGTTGCACACGTGGTGCGGGTAAACCGCAGCGCATCAGTGTGAAAGCAGCCTTGGACCCCTTTCACACGGTCAGTCCGACAGTCCGACCAATTGGACCCTCCATTCACCTCTAAGTAGTGGCAGACATAAGCCGACTTGTGTTCTACCTCCAATACGACCTGCTAAAAAGTATCGTGGCCTGCGTTCGTGTTTCCCTCTCAAAATGCAGAGTGGACACGGACGTGCCATCCACCTGCTCCACACATTGTGGCCCATGACCAGTTACCAAGTCGCTTAAAGCGGTTGTATACCCGCTGAAACTTTATTTTTTTTTTATACACCTGTAATGGAAAAGGCATAATGAGCTAGTATGCACCACATACTAGCTCATTATGAAATACTTACCTTAGAACAAGGCGTCGGTAACTCATCTGGTCCACGTCGAGGTAGCTGACATGTTGCCTCGGCGTGTCTTCCAGGGATTCGCGACTCCAGCGCTGTGAGTGGCTGGAGCCGCGTTGTCGTCACTGCCGCGCATGCGCGCGGGAGACTTCTTCCCGGCAAGGTTCGGATTCTGCCGGCCTTTCAGCGGAGAATCCGCCGTGCGCATGCGCCGCTGCAGTCAGCGGCGCATTGCACGGGGAATATCTCCTAAACCGTACAGGTTTAGGAGATCTTTTTTTTACCTATAATGAGGCTTACCTGTAGGTAAAAGTCAAATTTTTGACTTTACAACCACTTTAAGTGGTCCTCGCTCTTCAAAAGGTTGGGCACCCCTGCTTTACACACACACATAAACTTTAATGGCATGCCAGTCGTATGCCCCGTACACACACAAGCGGAATTTCCGATCGGAAATTCCGATTGTCTGTACAAATTCCTACACGCAAAATTCCTACACATGCTCGGAAACAATTTGACGCATGCTCGGAAGCATTGAACTTCACTTTCTCGGCTCGTTGTTGTGTTGTACGTCACCGCATTCTTGGCGGTCGAAAGTTCAGAGAACTTTTGTGTGACCGTCTGCATGCAAGCCAAGCTTGAGTGGGATTCCGTCGGAAAAACCAATCAAGTTTTTTCAGACAGAATTCCGCTCAAGTCTGTCTGCAAGATTTAGGAGTGTGTCTATGGGAATGTTTGACCATTCTTTCAAAACAAACAGTTCCCATAACACAGCGCGCCCCATTACCCAGAAGACAACGCGGCGGAGAACAGAAGAACGAAGATCACCGCGGCGTAGGAAGGAGGCAGATTAGGAAGACTGCCTAGCAACAGGGATTTCGGATCAGGTAAAAATTTTTTTTTTCCAGAATATTAATGCTTTTTTGTTTATTAGGGTGTCCCCCAACTTTAAGCCCCGCAAGGATTTACCCCCGTCCTGACCAGAGCACTTTTTGCGATATGGCACTGCGTCGCTTTAACTGACAATTGCGCGGTCGTGCGACATTGCACCCAAACAAAATTGACGTCCTCTTTTTCCCCACAAATAGAGCTTTCTTTTGGTGGTATTTGATCACCTCTGCGGTTTTTATTTTTTGCACTATAAACATAAAAATAGCAACAATTTTGAAAAAAGCACAATAGTTCTTACTTTTTGCTATAATAAATATCCCTGAAAAATATATAAAAAAAAAAAATTTTTCCTCAGATTAGGTACGTATTCTTCTACATATTTTTGGTAAAAAAAATTGCAATAAGCGTATATTGATTGGTTTGCTTTTCTTTTTACTAGTAATGGCAGCGATCTGCGATTTTTATCAGGACTGCGACATTATGGCAGGCACGTCGGACAATTTTGACATATTTTTGAGACCATTGCCATTTTTACAGCGATCAGTGCTATAAAATTGCATTGATTACTGTAAAAAGTCACTGGCAGTGAATGGGGTTAACCACTAGGGGGCAGTGAAGGGGTTAAGTGTGTCCTAGTGTGTTTTCTAACTGAAGGGGGGAGGGGACTGTGCAGGGGAGATGACAGATCGTCTATTCATACTCTGTATGAACAGACGATCTGTCTGTTCTCCCCTCAGAGACCCAGAAACACACAGATCCCGGTTCTCTGTGTGCCCTGAGCGATCGCGGGAGCCCGGCGGTGATCATGACCGCCGGGCACTCACATTGGCTCCGTGAGCGAGCAGGGGGCGTGTTCGCACCCCCAGGTGGCCGTCTATGTTACCGATGTAACATGACGGCGATTCGCGCAGCCAAGCCATGTTGCGGCGGCTGGTCGGCAAGCGGTTAAAGTTCATGGTGTCTCAATACTTTTGACAATATAGTGTAGGTGTGAGAACTGAAGTGGTTAAATCTGAGTTGGTACCTTGATGACAATTTCACACACCTGCTCTGTCACCAGCTCCATCTAGCTCTCTGAACTGTAGACCCCAACACAATACTTTTGGAAATATAGTGTATGTCTTACTTAGTCACAGGAATGACTTCTTCCTGGCTGCTGCTGGCAGAAACAATGTATCAAAAGCATCAGGAAAAAGAAGAAATAAAAAAAAAAAAAAAAGGAAAAGGAAAAAAAGAAGGATGCTCAGAAGAAGGACTCTATCAATGATGCAGCCACTCATCCTTTATACCATACAGAAACCCTTGAAAGAGCTTTCAAGTCCCAGGGAACCAGAGCTAATAATGATTATATATACAGTGCACAGTCCATTAGCATGATCAGTAAGCTATAGATAGAATAATGACTGAAACAAAAGGAGTGTTGTGTACATAGCGTATCGTAGTAGGACATAATTATTTTCAGTAATAGTCAGGAAAATAAATTAATTAATATTCAACGGGAGAAGGATTTACTTAAATTCATGGTCAGTGGGAGAATCCCCCCCCCCCCCCTTACATTGGGGGTTAGTTGGAGAGGGGTCTCCTAAAATTGGTGGTCAATGAGTGAATGGCCCCCTCACATTGGGGGATCAATGGGAAAACGACCACCTTAAATTAGTGGTCACTGGGAAAATGGACCCTTATCATGGGGGTCAGTGCGAGGAAGGGCCTCCGTAATTGGGCGATCATGGGAGAAAACCCCCCCCCTTACACTGGGGCTCAGTGAGAGAAGGACCTCTTTGAATTGGTGGCCAGTGGGGGAAGGGTCCACTAACATTGGGAGTCAGTGGGAAAATGACCTCTTTACAATGGTAGCCAGTGGGATAATGACCCCCTTGCATTGGGAGTCAGAGGGAGAACAACCTCTATAAATTGGTGGTTTGTGGAAAAAAAGACACCCTACCATGGGGGTCAGTGGGAGAACTGCCTCCTTAAATCGGTGGTCATTGGGATAATGGCCCCCAACATTGAACGTCAGTGAGAGGAGGACCTCCTTAAATTGTTTGGTCAATGGGATAATGGTCCACTTACATTGGGAATCAGTGGGAGAAAGTCCTCCTAAAATTGGTGGTCAGTGGGAAAAGGGGTCCCTTACCATGGCAGTCAGTGTGAAGGGCATCTTCAAATTGGTGATTGGTGGAAAATATCCCTCTTACACTGGGTCTCATTAAGAGGAAGATCTTATTAAATTGGAGGTCAGTGGTAGAAGAACCACTTTAAATTGGAGGTCAGTGGGATAATGCTCCCCCTATATTGGAAGAGAGTGGGAGAGGAACCACTTTAAATTTGTGGTCAGTGGGAAATGCTCCCCTTATATTGGGGCACAGTGGAAGAAGGTTCACTTTAAATTGGAGGTCAGTGGAATAATGCTCCCCTTATATTGGGGGCCAGGAGGAGAAAGACCACTTTAAATTGGGTGTCCGTGGGATAACGCTTCCCTTATATTGGGGCCAGAGGAAGAAGATCCACTTTAAATTGGATGCCAGTAGGATAATGCTCCCCTTATATTGGGGCCAAGTGGAAGAAGGTCCACTTTAAATTGGAGATCAGTGGGATAATGCTTCCCTTATATTGGGGTCCAGTGGGAAAAATACCACTTAAAATTGAAGGTCAGTGGGATAATGCTCCCCTTTATATTGGGGGCCAGAGGAGAAGAACCACTTTAAATTGGAGGTCAGTGGGATAATGTTCCCCTTACATTGGGGGCCAGTGGAGAAGGACCACTTTAAATTGGAGGTTAGTGGGATAATGCCCCCCTTATATTAGGGTCCAGTGGAAGAAGGACCACTTTAAATTGGAGGTCAGTGGGATAATACCCCCCTTATATTAGGGTCCAGTGGAAGAAGGACCACTTTAAATTGGAGGTCAGTGGGATAATGCCCCCCTTATATTAGGGTCCAGTGGAAGAAGGACCACTTTAAATTGGAGGTCAGTGGGATAATACTTCCCTTATATTGGGGCCCAGTGGGAGAAGGACCACTTTAAATTTGAGGTCAGTGGGATAATGCCCCCCTTATATTGGGAACCATTGGGAGAAAGACCACTTTAATTTGGAGGTCAGTGGGATAATGCCCCCCTTATTTTGGGAACCATTGGGAGAAAGACCACTTTAATTTGGAGGTCAGTGGGATAATGCTGCCCTTATATTGGGGCCCAGTGGAAGTTTGACCACTGTAATTTGGAGGCCAGTGGGATAATGCTTCCCTTATATTGGGGGCCAGTGGGAAGAAGACCACTTTAAATTGGAGGTCAGTCTTCAGCGCTGATTGAGCAGAAATTTTCCAACAGGACGGTTGCACAAAAGTTAACCGATAGATCATGGGCTAGCACAAAGGTATACCTTAATAAATGAAACAACACAAAATTATCAATTAAATTAGTTTATTGGCTTTAAATATGGCCACGGTGTTATCCATGGGGGGCAACTCAAATTACAAATTCAATAAAAATATAAATATAAAGCCATTTTGGCTAAAATGTATTTAAACAAAAATTGAATTGATGTCCATCCAGTCAATGCTGGACGACTACTCCCCCTTTTGGACAACATCATGACTTAAAAATAGGGAGGGTGGGTGGGCGCTTCAGCTCCAGTCAGAGCGGTCTGTGAGGGAACCGCTCCAGGCCCTTATATAAACTCCTACAGCGCGCGCTAGAACCGCCAAAAACAGACCAATCAGCCCACTTCTGCTGGACACCAATCCCCTGTTCCCCTGGTTGCCCAGGGATACCGTTCTGAGCTGCACCTGTGAATGCAAAAATAGAGATGAGAAGCAAACGGTCCCCTTTGAGCTATCCCATGGTGGTCCAGCATATTGCAAGACCTTTCATTCTATTCAACCACAGTGTCCATACATAAATTAATCTTGAACCAGCCGAGTTTCGATCCATGTATGGGCAGCTTTACAGTGCAGATCAGAACAATGGAATATATAGGGTAAAATAAATTCTACGAGGATGCCTATATTTCTTGATATCCTGACACTCATCGAAAGGCTAGTTAATAAACCGAAGCTGTTTTGCCTTCTACAACTTCTACAATTAGAATGTTTTTGCCGTATACAATATTGTCTTAGATTTCAGAGGGTCACCTGGGAAAGTCTGCAGGTTTGTCTCGTGTCTGCAAGTATAAAACCTTGTTGAAATCTATCGAGATAATGTCTTTCAGTCTGGCAGCCTCGGGTAGCATCCTAGTGGCATTCTTCTGACTACTGACTGGCAGTAATTGTCTCTCGGCCCCCATAAAGCCAAAGAAATATGTGTCAGCTCAGTTCGGAAAGTTTGGGTGCTGCAATCGGGAAGTTTTGCTCACTGTTTAAGGTCAGCACATTTATTTCTCGGAGGAGCCCGTTGCAAAGTATTGTTAAACTGTAAGTTCATTGTGTTCATCCATCAAGAAACGGCCTTCATGTTATTGTCCAAGCGTCACAAAGCCATTCCCGGCTCTTTCTCTATGGCATTAATGAATCACTTTCAACCCGGCTTATATCAAACCTGGTCTCCCTCACCTTTCCTGAGTAAGGCAGTCATCTGCGCAAATCCCCATTCTCTTGAGATGAAATATTGCCGTTATTGTTAAAGTGCTTAGAGCTTGTTCACACCATTACAATCTACCAAGCGTTTGACTATTAGGGAGAGCACAGTCCAGGACTGAGGCGATCTACAGTACTTGGTGCGGAAAAACATTCCGCACTTTTTTGTAAGTGATACATAGGGCGTAGAGATCACTAATGCCTTAGTAAAGTAGAAAAAAGTTACATAGTAAAGTAGAAAAAAGACACAAGTCAACCCATATAAAAAAAAAATGAAAAAAAAAATAAAAAAATAAAAAATGTATTAAAAAAATAAAGATTTTTTTATTATTTGTATTATTTTATTATTATTAATGTTGTTGTTATTATTATTATTATTATTATTATTATTAATTTATTAAATTAAAAATAGTTAAACCAATAGAAAACAAATATAAAACCTTCATATACAGAACCTTATACCCACAGTTGATACAGAGGAAGGCAAAAAAGACTTATAAAGTATGGTCCAATTTAAATTATTTTTAAAA
>CM053038.1:68044356-68169356 GCA_028564925.1 Lithobates sylvaticus
CGTTTTTCCGTTAGTTTAATTTTCGTTTATTCGAAATTCGGACGCATTCGTATTTATTCGTACTTTCGTAACATTCGTAACATTCGTAGATTCGTAATCGGAGCATAATTCATAATTTTATGTAATGTGTATGCTATTATTACATTTTAAGAGACACGGAAAATTACGAATCGAATGTTACGAATGTACGAATTTTTTCGTTCAATCCATTCGAAGCACGTTAAGCAGCGCCATTGTAAGAGACACGGAAAATTACGAATCTCTAAAAAAAAAAAAAAGTTACGAATGTACGAATTTTTTCGTTCATTTTGATTTTCGTTGTTCCTGTTTTTGTTTTTCGGATTTTCTTCTTTCGTAGATTCGTTGTTTCTAATTAGTTTTTTTCGGATTTTCGTTGTTTTCGGATTCGAACGATTCGTTAAAATTTTTAGCGAATCGTTCGTTCATTCGTACGATAATGAATGAACGAATATAACGAAAAAAACCGAAAAACGAAAAAAAACTAAACGAATTGCACATGTCTACTACGTAGTTCCGTCGTACGCAACGAACATCACCACGTTTAGAGTGATCGGATTTTCCGACAACTTTGTCCGACCGTGTGTATGCAACACCAGTGTCGGACAAAATCCGTCGGAATTTTGTGGTCGGAATTTCCGACCGTGTGTACGGGGCTTTAGAGTTTATTCTGACGGAAAAGCCGGTCGTGTGTACGCGGCATTAGGATGCAGTCAATTAATTCACTAGACTAGATGCTAAATAAACCATTTATAAAGCATTAACCTGGTGAAAATCAATGGAGCGCCCCGGGTTTTATCTCATAGTAAAGCAGAAAAAAGGAATGATTGGGAAAATCCATTTTGTTATTTTTTAAACATCTGTTTTTTTATAAGGTAGTACATGTCTCCATAGAAAACAATTGAGCATTGAAAATACAAACAGCGAATGGAAATATAAAAGCTTTTATGAGGTCGAAAAAGAGAAAATCACAGAGCCCGACAAACTTTTGTAAAAAAATAAAATAAAAAAATAAACATTTCACCCCTTTATAAAGGTGTCCCTCTGTGAATTGTCTACGTGACTTGACTGGCAGCTTCGTGCCCTCGCCGTTCCCGGTATTCAGGCAGCTATATTTGGAATTTCAGCTTTCATTTAGTCATTGCAAGCACGGTCAGACCTCAATAACAAAGGCAGGGTGAACGAAGCCCACCAAATGTCACACGGTGCCCAGGGGTGAGCGTGCATAAAAAGCGTTTAGATCATGCAGCCTTGTGTCCAACTTGTCCCGACACGTCTCCTGACCTTGAACGCTCCTGGAGCCGGTGATATTGGTATTTTGTGTTTTATGACAGAAACCATTTTTCAAAAAGCAGCTTCATATCACTGCTCTGGATTTCAACGCATGATTGACAGATTGGACAAATGAAAACACAGGCACCTTTATTATTATTATATATTTTTTTTTTATGCGGGAAATGTTTTGATTATTTCAGTGGTTTAAAGCTGGCTGTGGGTGGGAAAAATTGTCTTCTATTTAGCTAAAAATTCTACACGCTGCCATATTGAATGGGCTATCGAAAAATAATTCTACTACCGAATACTACCAAGAATGTATTTGTTGTATTTATTTAATTATTTTTTCTATACTCAAAAAATAAAATATATACTGTCAAAAGTATTGGGATGCCTGTCTTTACACGCACATGAACTTTAATGGCATCTTAGTCTGTAGGGTTCAATATTGAGTTGGCCCACCCTTTGCAGCTATAACAGCTTCAACTCTTCTGGGAAGGCCGTCCACAAGGTTTAGGAGTGTGTCTAAGGGAATGTTTGACCATTCTTCTAGAAGCGCATTTGTGAGGTCAGGCACTGATGTTGGACGAGGAGGCCTGGCTCGCAGTCTCCGCTCTAATTCATCCCAAAGGTGTTCTAAAGGGTTGAGGTCAGGGTTGTGCAGGCCAGTCAAGTTCCTCCATCTCAAGCTCACTCATGCATGTCTTTATGGACCTTGCTTTGTGCTCTGGTGGGCAGTCATGTTGGAACAGGAATGGGCCATCACCAAACTGTTCCCACAAAGTTGGGAGCATGAAATTGTCCGAAATGTCTTGGTATGCTGACGCCTTAAGAGTTCCCCTCACTGGAACTAAGGGGCCAAGCCCAACCCCTGAAAAACAACCCCACACCATAATCCCCCACTACCAAATGATTTGGAGGAGTGGCCCAATACTTTTGGCAATATAGTGTGGATAAGCGAGTTTGGGGTGGAGGAACTTGACTGACCTGCACAGAGTCCTGACTTCAACCCGATAGAACACCTTTGGGATAAATTTGAATGGAGACTGCGAGCCAGGCTTTCTCATCCAACATCAGTGCCTGACCTCACAAATGGGCTTCTGGAAGAATGGTCAAACATTCCCATAGACACACTCCTAAACCTTGTGGACAGCCTTTCCAAAAGAGCTGAAGCTGTTATAGCTGCAAAGGGTGGGCCAACCCAATATTTAACCTTACGGACTAATACCGCGTACACACGATCGGAATTCTCGTCGGAAAAAGCTCTGACGGTTTTCCAGACGGAATTCCGCTCAAACTGTCTTGCCTACACATGTTCACACCAAATTCCGACCGTCAAGAACGCGGTGGCGTACAACACTAAGACGAGCCAAGTTCAATGCTTCCGAGCATGCGTCGAATTTTTTCCGAGCATGCGTAGGAATTTTGCGTGTCAGAATTGCTACAGACGATTGGAATTTCCGATAGAAACCTTTTCCGTCTGAAAAATTGACAACATGCTCTCAATTCTTTGCTGTGGGAAATTCGGCAAGCAAAATTCCGAGGGAGCATACACACGGTCGCATTTCCCGATGAAAAGCTCTCATCGGTCTTTTTCTGGCCGGAATTCCAATCGTGTGTACGTAGCATAAGACTGGGATACCACTAAATTTCACGTGGGTGTAAAGGCAGGCATCCCAATACTTTTGACAATAGAGTGTATATTTTTGTGTACTGTCTTTATTTATGCTTCTATTTTGTGAATTGGGTATGTATGGTTGGACTGATGGACACCATGTCCTTGAGAGCTCAGTGGTTTTGGGTGTCCGTGGCCAGGAGGCTTATCAGAATCTGGATAAAAACCTTTAATAAAAAGGTGGGCCCCAGATACCATCCCTTCACATGAATCAGTAAGCAAAAAAAAGTACCCCTCCTCATTCATGATAAAAAAAAAAAAAAAAAAATATGTCACCTAGAAATAGACACTCAAATGTTTGACAAGTCCTTGTTCCTAAAATATGGCTCCATTGTCAGTTACACGCAAACTCGCTAAAGAATAAATCTGACAATCCCACAAACACAACTGATCCCGACAGTACCACTAGCCGATTGACAGCTCCCTGAGCTGTCATCAGGTATATAAGGGAAGGGGAGGATACATTGGTGACTAGACATGTGCACAACAAAAAAATTGTTTATTTTTGTTTCGTTTTTTTCGTTTCCGTTGATTCGTAACGATTCGTACATTCGTGAGTCTCCGGTGTTCGTATTCATAACGATTCGTACATTCGTAAGAGTTATTTTTTCGTTGATTTGTTTTTCCGTTAGTTTCATTTTCGTTTATTCGTTTATTCGAAATTCGGACGCATTCGGATTTATCCGTACATTCGTAACATTCGTAGATTCGTAATCGGAGCATAATTCATAATTTTATGTAATGTGTATGCTATTATTACATTTTAAGAGACACGGAAAATTACGAATCGAAAAAAAAAGTTACGAATGTACAAATTTTTTCGTTCAAACCATTCGAAGCACGTTAAGCACCGCCATTGTAGGAGACACGGAAATTACGAATCGAAAAAAAAAAAAGTTACGAATGTACGAATTTTTTCGTTCAATCTATTCGAAGCACATTAAGCAGCACCATTGTAAGAGACACGGAAAATTACCAATTCAACAAAAAAAAAAGTTACGAATGTACGAATTTTTTCGTTCATTTTCATTTTCGTTGTTCCTGTTTTCGTTTTTCGGATTTTCTTCATTCGTACATTCGTTGTTTCTAATTAGTTTTTTTCGGATTTTCGTTATTTTCGGATTCATTCGATTCGAACGATTCGTTATTCGTTAAAATTTTTAGCAAATCGTTCGTTCATTCGTACGAAAACAAACGAACGAAAATAACGAAAAAAAACAAAACGAATTGCACATGCCTATTGGTGACATCATTGCCTAAATAAGGCCAAGTGTCCCTATTTAGGCAAAGATGTAACCCCCTTCCATACCCGCCCATTTGATTATTTGGCCAGGCATGGGGCCGGGGCCATGTAAGTTAATGGGCTGGGTGACATCAGTGGTTGGTAGTGGTACGGTGGGTGCAAGCACCTGCTGCTTCCTTATAAACCATTGACAGCCAGTCGTCCACATCAAATGCCCTAAACAGCCAGTGTTTGGTCCATGAAGAGTGCCAAAATATATAGGTACCAAAGCACCTTGTCCTTATGTTGCTGAGGACAAGAGCCTCTTGCCCACAACCACGGGCCCAGTGGTTGAGGGTGTCTGTGGGCAGCAAGCTATTTGGAATCTGGAGGCCCCTTCAATAATAAGAGGTCCTCAAGGTACCACCCCCCCCCCCCTCCCCACATCAAAGAGTAGGTGTTACATAGTACCCCTACTAATTTACACCAAAAAAAAAAATGTCCCCTAACGTTTGACAAGTGCTTTATTACAACAAATAAAAAGCTAAAAAAATGTCCCTTATTGTAAATCCATTGTCAATCACAATGCTTGCCACATGCCAACTCACTAAAAAAAAAATTGATGACCGAGCACACAACCAATCCTGATGGTACCACTAGCCGAATAACAGCTATATAATGGAAGTGGCAGGGATAGTGCTGACATCATTTCTTGAATGTCCCTAGCCATGTAAGTGAATGGGCCAGTGGCATCAGTGGTTGGTAAGGACGTGCTGGGTGTTAGTACCTGCTGCTTTCTTAGCAACCATTGACAGACGAAAATTAAGTTTGCCCACACTGAATGAAAGAAGCTAGTGTTATGTCAGAAAATGGTGCCAAAATATATACCGTATATACTCGAGTATAAGCCGAGTTTTTCAGCACATTTTTTTGTGCTGAAAGTGCCCCCCTCGGCTTATACAGGAGTCAAGCACTTTTCTGCATCAGAAAATGAAATTTTCCAACCCAATTTTGGGGCCCCGCATCTCGGGCCACTTAGTGCTAGGAACCCCAAATTTGGTATGCCAACCATTCCAGTGCTGGAATCAGCACTACAACATATCCAAATTTGGAGTTTCTAGCACCAAGTGTCCCCGAGATACAGGGGCCCCAAATTTGGTTCGGAAAATGTCATTCTCTGCTGCAGAAAGGGGCTTGACATTTTCCGACCCGACTTTGGGGCCCCATATCTCGGGCCACTTGGTGCTAGGAACCCCCAAATTTGGTGTGCAAACCCAGTCGAAATAGCAATACAACATATCCATATCGGGCCACTTGGGGTTCCTAGCACCAAGGGGCCCAGAGATACGGGGCCCCAAAGTCGGTCAACTGTCTATCTGCATCATGTATCATTTCGGGACCCTCTGTAGCTAGGGGGCATCTAGGAACCCTTAACTACCAAGTTTTAAGTTTGGAGGACCTATGGCTGCAAATGGGCACAGTGAGGCTGCAAATGGACATTGTTGACCCTCTTTTCCACTTACAGTAGCTGCGCATTTCTCACCCTAGGCTTATACTCAAGTCAATACATTTTCCCATTTTTTTGTGGTAAAATGAGGTGCCTCGGCTTAAATTCGGGTCGGCTTATACTCCAGTATATACGGTAGGCGCCAAAAAAAGTACCGTAAACAGAATTTTGTATATTTTAAATTATTATATTTTATTGTGCAAAGTTTTTACATTTTATTATTAATTATTGTTTTATCTTACATGTTTGTATTGTATATTGTAGGTAACTTCAATATGCTACTATATGTACTTACTATAGTTATTGATTATTGATTTCCTGAGAAAGAAAAAAACGCAAAACACATTAAAGTTAGCCTCCTCCCTATATGGTCAACTGTCTACAATGCAAGACACAGTACGTTGAACCAAGGATGGTTATTATAATATGTAGCCTTGCCTAGATATGTGTCAGTAAATTTTCATACAGGTAGTGATGAGGTAGTTCTAGTGAGAAGGTATTAGGATAATCAGAAGTCAACTAAACATGGAGCTTATTGCAATTGTGGAAATTTTAAGTTGTTCACATGCTAATGGGCTAATCAAATATTCTCCTGATGGAACAAATAATCGAATCCACTCCTAGCTGGATGACACTCCTGATGAAGTGAAACGCGTAAAAGTAGAAGGATTTTCCCTGTATTGGATGATATGAATACATTTATTTTGTACCTCCTGGACGCAGGTCACTTTTTATTTTTTGTGCTACTATGGATGACATTTCCTTTGCTTCTTGCACTGTATGTCATAAAAGAAAAATTTTAATAAAATTCTTGGTTTCACTTTTTTATTCCTTCCTTTGTTACATCTCAGTGTGGCCCCCTCCTAGTATGGGATGCTAGAAAAATGTTGTTCTGTAGTAATTGGAGCAGCTATTCATTTCTCTGGGCTGTTCTAGATCTCACAGGCTGCTGCTTGATTGTTTCTCGCTGCATTCTGGAGGCTTCCAGAACATAGAGGGTTGGAAAAGTCAAATGAGCAGCCTGAATATTTATGGTGCCTCAGCCAACCCCGGGGACGGTGTCCCCAGTAGGTGGCTGTAGGGGGACAGCAACAGTCTGAGGCCTGGAGCAGTCCTGGCCTGAACCTGCTGGAGGAGTCCTTTGAGGCAGTCCTGCCAGAGTTGGCTGATGGTCATTGAGGTCCCAGCTGTGGCATAGCTGGGTGGTCTATTCCTAAATCCATCTGGAGCTGAGGATTTGGTCTGGATAACTCAGGAATGCCTGGTGGAATCTGGCAGATGTGCAGCTGCTCTGGGATATTGTGAGTACTGACCCTAGTGATTGTGTGCTTCTGGTATGCCAGCTGTAGCTATTCCTGAGACTGTTTCTACTAGGTCTCTGTTCTGGTCTTCCCCTTTGTTCTTGGCTTAAAGATTGGTCAAAGAAGCTTCATCTAGCTGAGCATGTCCTCCTGATACAAGTCTGTAGTTCTAGATTGGAGGGATCCAAACTTTGTAAGCAAAGAGACAGTATACTGTCCTTCAGGCTTTAGGGGGGCGGAGCTGTGGCTAGTAGGAGAAGAAAATGCCCCATCATTGGTTCTAATGGGAGGAATAGTGCCCCATTGTTGATAAGTGTAAGAAAGGGATGAAAGGCGCGTGATCTAATACATTGATCAAGATGTTGTGGTTTATTCACGGAAAAATAAATCCATACAAAAAGTATCTACGTATTCAATAAATCAGGTTACAAGTATACACATTAAATTAGAAAAATAGGCATGCCCATGCAAGGGCAAGTACTAAAATTTTGCTGACGCGTTTCGAGGAAAGAAACCCTCTTCATCAGAGCCTTGTAGAACAATAAGAGAGGTCTGTATGGTGTTGTGGATCAAACATACAAGGGATTGGTTGGTTGGGAGGAGTGACACACGTTAAAGTGGTTGTAAACCCTTACAAACCACTTTGGCCTACAGGTAAGCCTAGATTAAGGCTTACCTGTAGGTGAATGAATGAATGAATGACTTGTATAGCGCAACCTATGCGAACTGAATTGCCTCAGGGCACTTTTTTGCCACTGGTGTCCATCTGTGGTATAGTGCGGTCCTTGCCCTGTGGGGTCCCGACACGCTTACAAACACATACACATATTTGGCCAATTATATCGACAGGATCTAATTAACCTACCAGCATGTCTTTGGAGTGTGGGAGGAAACCGGAGTACCCGGAGGAAACCCACACAGGCACAGGGAGAACATGCAAACTCCAGGCAGAAGGTGTCGTGGTCGGGATTTGAACCAGCAACCCTATTACTGCTAGGTAAAAGTGCTAACCACTACACCACTGTGCGGCCTGGTCCAATAAATATCTCCTAAACCTACACAATTTAGGAGATATTTCCAAAAAGACAGGCACACTGAGAAAGCCACAGATCACAGCGATATGCCGCTCTTGGTGGCTCCCGTGCGCATGTGCGGGAGTGACGTCATCGCGGCTCCGGCGAATGACAGCGCCGGAGCAGCGATACCCGGAAGTCACTCCGGGATTGATGGCGTCGGAGGAGGACATGGACGAAGGTCGCTTCGGGGGATTCGGGGGCTTTGTTCTCAGGTAAG
This sequence comes from Lithobates sylvaticus, assembly GCA_028564925.1. Lineage (NCBI taxonomy): Eukaryota > Metazoa > Chordata > Amphibia > Anura > Ranidae > Lithobates > Lithobates sylvaticus. Next base: position 68,052,648 of record CM053038.1, read on the forward strand.
TTATTCATAATGAGCTAGTATGCTATGCATACTAGCTCATTATGCCTTTGCCTTGCAGGTTCCGTTTAAAAAAAAAAAATCCGAGGCTTTACTTCCTCTTTAAGTGATGAGTTCTCCTATACTTCAAATTTGTCCACATCCCACCACTCTAAAGCCCCATACACACGCGCGGATTATCCGAGGACCAGGTCCGTCGGACCATGTCCGTCATACTTTGTCTGATGTTGGTTTTGCGTACACACGGTCGGACAAAGTTGTCGGAAAATCCGATCATTCTGAACGTGGTGACGTTTGTTGCCTACGACGGGACTACGTAGAGGCTAGTAGCCAATAGCTTTGGTCTTGTAATGTGATCTGAGCATGCGTAGCACTTTGTCCGTCGGACAACCGTACACACGATCGGATTTGGTGTGATCGGACCGGGTTGTCGGCAAATCTATCCAGCAGGAGATAGGACTTTGTCCGTCGGACAATCCGACGTACACTGTCCGATGGTGCATACACACGGTCTGATTTTTCAACAACATTGTCCGATCGGACAGAATCCATGCAAAAATCCGACCGTGTGTATGGGGCTTAAAAGTCCTAGGGAGATGTAATTCATGTGTTCCTTGTGGCAGTTCAGAGTGTATCTGTTAGTTGTGCCTGTATTCAGGTTTGCAAGCAAGATAGATGCAGCCTGCATGCATCTGTTTGGGAACAGGAGGCAGCTGCCTCTGCAGGGATTCCAAGCAGCTCCAAACAGAAAGTGGTCTTGTGTTGCAGTCAGGATACCAGCTGTCTCCATCCACGTGAGACAATGAGGAGAATAGTACCCAATTGATGGAGACAATAGGTGGAATGGAGCCTCATCATTGGTATCAGTTGGTGGAATAGTGCCCCAAAAGCCAGATAAAGGCAAGCAAATGGCCACATCTGGCACCCGGGCCGCATTTTGGAGTCCACTGTTCTACAGTATCCCATACCACGACAACTCCTCTCCTGTTACAAGTTCTACAAGCAAATGAAATGTAAAAAGACATCCCCTAGACCAGTGATGGCAACCTTTGGCACTACAGATGTTTTGGAACTACATTTCCCATGATGCTCAACTACACTGCAGAGTACATGAGCATCATGGGAAATGTAGTTCCAAAATATCTGGGGTTCCAAAGTTTGCCATCACTGCCCTTGACTGAGCAAATGGGCTGTTGCCTTTGTGATTGGTAGCCCCTGCACTGTTTATGTTATAACCAGTTAAAAATCAGCGGGGGTAGCGATACATCAGTGTTGTTGATATCCTGCAGCCTCTTTGCAGCCACGTCTTGCCTACATGCACTCCAGTAATGGCTACATGGCATTTCTCACCTGTCGGTGACACAAGTGGACCATGCATGCATTATCAGTACTGAAACAGCCATTTGTATCCATCAGAAGCCCATGACACAGGGTGACCACGCTGGAGCACAACTAGGAGACACAGCATTCTTGTCACCCTAGAAAAGGAAGTGCCTGAACAAGGACCTTCATGGCAGGATCACCGAGGACTATTTTATTGAAAGCTTCAGATTTATAAATATTGACAATGACATGTTATTAAAATTTGATTAACATGTTAAAGCTTAAATTAGTGATCAAATTTACATATTTAACCACTTGACATCCGCGCTATGGCCGAATTACATATATGACGGCCTCCTCTGTGCATGCTCCCTGCGCGCGCCCTACAGGGCAAGCGTGGAGCACGCTGTGATCACCGAGTCACAAAGACTCGGGTGATCAGCAATCCGAGTAAGGGGCGGGTCCCGGCCCCTTACCATGTGATCAGCTGTCAGCCAATGACAGCTGATCACATGATCAAAACAAAAGCTCGGTGATCGTTTTTTTTTTCTCGGAGGAGGAGAAAAAAAAAAGCCGATCACCGGCTCATCTTAAAGGGACATCGGTCCCCGAAAAGTCAGAGGCAATTATGCCTCATGTCTGCCACCTGTCAATGCCCACAAGTGCCACCTGTCAATGCCCACCAGTGCCACCAATCAGTGCCACCTAAAAGTGCTGCCTATCACTGCCACCCATCAGTGCCCATCACTGCCACCCATCAGTGCCCATCACTGCCACCTATCGGTGCCCATCACTGCCGCCTCATCAGCATACATCAATGATGGACAAAAATTACCCATTTTAAATTAAAAAAAAAAATTTTAACAAAAAATAAAAATCGCAGAGGTGAGCAAATACCACCAAAAGAAAGCTATATTTGGGGGAAAAAATTTATTTGGGTACAGTGTTGTATGACCGCGCAATTGTCATTCAAAGTGCGAAAGCGCTGAAAGCTGAAAATTGGTCTGGATAGGAGGGGGGTTTAAGTGCCCAGTAAGCAAGTGGTTAAAAAAATAACTAATTTGTTTTTTTTTTTCGTGGCATGGAAAGGCCTTTTTAGCTACCTGGCTGAATTTCCCAAAAATATTATCGGCAGATGTTGCTCCGACCCCTTAACTAGAATCACAAAAGTTAATGGTCTTCCGCGTATTTTTGTTTAACGGTTTTTACGTTCACCTTCTAAGTATCATTAAAGATTCTCTTTAACTTTTGACCTGCATTCTTTCGAGAGTCTTTAACTTTATGACCCGCATCCCACAAGTAAATCACCGCCTTCTCCTGTATAATTATCTCCGCTTTGTGAAGTGGGCCCGGAACATACGTTCTGATGCAACCATCTACTAAACGCTTGCAGCTGGAAAAAGAGAACAAGAACTGGAACAATTGTGGCTGAGTGACGTCTGTAGAAGGATTGTGGACGGAGGTGCAGAAACAAGACAACGGTGATAGACACATTTTATGGTTTCATGCTGGGTTTCACGCTTAGTATATATAACCTTTACCATGCCTTCCTGGAATTTGAATATATACTCTTTTTTTTGTTTTTGCTGCTTTGTTGTGGGTAGTGTTTGATGATGTTGTCTGTCCAGCTGTTCGGTGGACAACCATGGTTGGTGGCCTCATTATGAAAAACATTTCTGGTCTAAATGGAAAGACTTAAGACAGTCCACAAAGCCAGAACTCCATCCACTTGCAAAAACATTTATTAGTTTGTGTTGAAGGGGAGGTGGAACGTAGATCGGGGGCAATAAACACTAAAGGCCCATACACACGGTCGGAAAATCCGACCACCAAATCCATCGGATTTGGTCCGACGGATTTAGTCCGACACTGGTGTTGCATACACACGGTCGGACAATGTTGTCGGAAAACCCGATCATTCTGAACGTGGTGACGTTTGTTGCCTACGATGGGACTACGTAGAGGCTAGTAGCCAATAGCTTTGGTCTTGTAATGTGATCTGAGCATGCGGGGCACTTTGTCCGTCGGAATTCGCTACACACGATCGGAATTGGTGTGATCGGACTTTGTTGTCGGAATATTTATAGAGCAGGAGATAGAACTTTGTCCGTCGGACAATCCGATGGAAACTGTCCGATGGTGCCTACACACGGTCGGAATTTCCGACAACATTGTCAGATAGGACAGAACCCATCGGAAAATCCGACCGTGTGTATGGGGCTTTAGGGTCCAGTTGTGGAGGGCAGACCTTGTAATAATGTAGAATTCAAAATTTCACAACAAATCCCTTGGGAACAGTGGCGGGACAAGGTCATTTAGAGCCCAGGGCGAACATGCCAAATTGCTCCCCCCCCAAGATGTATGGGCATTATGTGTCCCATCCCCACTCCCAACACAAATCCCCCAAATCACAACTCCTAGCACACCCTCCCTAAATTTTCCCTCCTAAAACAATTCTTACCCCCCGAAGCCCCCCAAATTCCCCTTTTTAACTCAAATTCCCTCCCCCCTAATCTCCTTGTGGTGCCCCCCCCCACCTCACATGATACCACAGTGCCCAGGGCAACTGCCCCTCCTGCCCACCCCTTGTCCCGGCCCTGGTTGGGAAGGTGCCCGACCGGGAACACTCACAGAATGCAACAGCAGTGTGTAGCGGAGCAGTTCTCAGATCTACTGTAGCAGCAAAGGCCCACTGGCCAATAAGTGAGATAGGGCTGCAACGATTAATCGATATTATCGATAATAATCGATAATGAAAATCGTTCTCAACGATTTTCATTATCGATTAGTTGGTCCGTACCTTCCTCCCTGTCCGTCCGTTAAATAAATCCTCCTCCTGTGTCCTCCTGTCTGTGTACAAGGTGCCGCCGTATGTTACGAGGCATGTCCACGCGGCCACGCCGCACGTCCGCGCCTCTCCTCTGACATCAGCTCCCCACTGATCTTCTCAGCCCCGCCCGCTGCTGCCTCAGAGAAGCAGCCGTGAGGGGAGATGAGCTGGCGAGCTGCACAGTGTGTACGCCGACTGAAAGGTAGCTAACAGTATAACCTATAAGTATAACAGTAAAACACACAGTACATAGATTTTTATGACAAGTGCCCCATCCTAGTATTCCTGGGAGGGGGGGTGCCCCATCATTGGTGTTCTGGGGGGTGGGTGGAATAGTAGTGCCCCATCATTGGTTTTCCTGGGAGGGGGGATAGTGCCCCACCATTGGTGTTCCTGGGGGGGGGGGAATAGTGCCCCACCATTGGTGTTCCTGGGGGGGGGGAATAGTGCCCAACCATTGGTATTCCTGGGGGGGGATAGTGCCCCACTATTGGTGTTCCTGGGGGGGGGGAATAGTGCCCCACCATTGGTGTTCCTGGGGGGGGGATATAGGGGGGGGGGGGGAATAGTGCCCCATCATTGGTGTTCCTGGGGGGGGGGATAGTGCCCCATCATTGGTGTTCTGGGGGGTGGGTGGGGGGTGGGTGGAATAGTAGTGCCCCATCATGGTGTTCCTGAGGGGGGGAATAGTGCCCCATTATTGGGGTCAGTTTGAGGAATACACAGACCTCTCCCTCCCACACTCTGGTCCGGTTCCTCCAGCCCGCTTTGGTCTGCTCCCTTGCCCCAGCCCACTCCCCCCCTTTTGGGTCTGGTTCTTTGTCCGACCAAACTCCCTTTCTATTGCAACTCCCTATGGCCCAAACTCCCTCCCAACCTACTTCCTCTAACGCTTGGTCTCCAAACTAGCCAACTCCCTCCCACCCTCCAGTACGGTCCCCTCTCCCATTCAGGGCCAGCCCCTCACTGCATTGTCAGTAATGAATGAGGAATTTGCTTTAATAGTTATGTTGTGATTCAGTTTGAGTGTAACACTCCGTTTTGTCATTATTATTTGAAATAAACGAAGAAAAATTTTTTTTTTATGATTTTATCCGATTAATCGAAAAAATAATCGGCCGATTAATCGATTATGAAAATAATCGTTAGTTGCAGCCCTAAAGTGAGATGATGTTACGCTAATCGTAAGCCAGCAACGGGCCCCTGCATGGTCCTCCAATGGTCTGGAGACTGTTGATTTCAGGGCTTTCAAGCTACAGAAGAGTGACTGGTTTAAGCAAACTTTTATCTCATGCTTGTGAGTAGTTTTTCAAATTTTTATCTTCAATACATTTATGTGGGATAATGCACTAGGCTCGTGCGCCCTCTTTTTTTTCATTTCCCATAGATGTCAAGGGCACTCGTCGTAGAGCGCAGCAAGGTCTGAAGCAATACCCCCTGGTGAAGTGGACTACCACTCCCATTTGAGCCAGGGTATCATACTTATGCGCAAGGGTGTTTTTTGCTGTTTTGTATCTTAAATAGACTCTGCCTTACCCAAGATGGCCGCCAGAGTCACATGGAGTGGCAGCATATAAGAATTAGAGTGACCCAGGAATGTAGGACCCGCTGGTGAATACAGTCCTATTTCTCTACTTAGAGCACACACACCCAGTATAAATCACACAAATAGGACACATAAGGGGAATACAAAGACACTGAATTTCAAAAGAGCCAACTTCCCTAAACTATGAACCTTGTTAGAGGGCATAAATTATGATAAAATTTTAGAAACAAAGAACATGGAGGAGCACTTATGGCCACTGATGAGGCTGCGCTGATGGGCACTGACGAGGTGGCACTGATGGGCACTGATGGGGCTGCACTGATGGACACTGATAAGGATGCACTGATAGGTACTGATATGCTGTGCTGATAGGCACTGATGGGGCTGCACTGATGGGCACTGATGAGTCTGCACTGATGGGTACTGATATGCTGCACTCATAGGCACTGATGAGGCGGCACTGATGGGCACTGATGTGGCTGCACTGATGAGGCGGCACTGATAGGATGCACTGATGGGTACTGATATGCTGCACTGATAGGCACTGTTGGGGCTGCACTGATGGGCACTGATGAGACTGCACTGATGGGTACTGATATGCTGCACTCATAGGCACTGATGAGGCTGCACTGATGGGCACTGATGTGGCTGCACTGATGGACACTGATGAGGCGGCACTGATAGGATGCACTAATGGGTACTGATATGCTGCACTGAAAGGCACTGATGGGGCTGCACTGATGAGACTGCACTGATGGGTACTTATATGCTGCACTCATAGGCACTGATGAGGCTGCACTGATGGGCACTGATGTGGCTGCACTGATGGACACTGATGAGGCGGCACTGATAGGATGCACTAATGGGTACTGATATGCTGCACTGATAGGCACTGATGGGGCTGCACTGATTGGCACTGATGAGGCTGCACTGATGGGTACTGATGTGGCTGCACTGATGGACACTGATGAGGCTTCACTGATGTTTACTGATAAGGCTGCACTAATGGACACTGATGAGGCAGCACCGATGGGTACTGATAAGGCTGCACTGATGGGTACTGATATGCTTTATGTAAATATTCTTAAAGTTGCTTTTGTTAATATTTTTTTTTGTAACTTAATTCTGCATAAAACATTTAACAGTGTAATTTCATGAGATGATTTACGAGGGCGTGTTTAGCGGCAGAATTAGGGGCGGGGCAGTGTAGGGGTTGGTTGGGGCAGTGTAGGGGTTGGTTGGCGAGTAACTCTTAAGGCCTGGCTAGTAGCTCAGGAATTGAAATTTTGAGCCCCCGGTGTAGTAGAGAAGTGGACAGTGTCAGTTGGGCAGAGATTGGTGTCCGTAGGGCAGTGGACAGTAACAGTTGTCTTTTATTTTTATTATTTTATTTTTATTTAACTTTTTTTAAAAAAAATTAGGAGCTCTTGTGAAATATCAGGGCTCCAAACAGACCCCCTAATGTCTCACTTTTGAGACACAGAAAGGGATTGAGGACAGAGATTCCCCAGTCTTTTTCTCTACAGCCTCAGCTGCACTGGACAGTGAATGAATTGTATGAATGGGAAGTACTCTGTGTAGAGCGGCTTCCTGTTCATTCACAAACTGAAGCATAGTAAACACAAATGACTATGCTTCAGTTATGAATGAGCACAGTGAGTGATTGGTTCCAATCACTCACTGTGCTCAATCAGAAGAGGAAGGTGCCAGTAACTGTCATGGCCAAAGGTTCACAATTCACAGACATCGTCTATGGAAAATTCATACCTCATCCAGGGGCGGACTGACAACTCATGGGGCCCCCGGGCAATAGGAGATTATGGGGCCCCCGAGCAATAGGAGAAGATTATGGGGCCCCCGGGCAAAAGGAGATTATGGGGCCCCCAGGCAATAGGAGATTATGGGGCCACACAGTATACACACTCATATACAGTATGCACACAATATACACACACAGTATACACACACAGAATACACATACACTCACTGAAAAGGTACTGGAGAGGCCGGGTAGCTATAATCTTGGGATTTAAAAAAAAACACAGATTTTTACATACTGCCCCTGTTTTTTTTGAGGCTGGCAATCCGGATGGGGCCCCTTAGTGGTATGGGGCCCTCGGTAAGTGCCTGAGTGCCCGAATGGTCAGTCCGCCCCTGACCTCATCCCTAAACACACACAAACAAGGCCCATATGCAATTCATGTCTTCCTCCGATCCTCCATATCACATTCTTTTGACCTCAAAAAGATAATAAATAGATTACATAACACAATTCCACAACGCGACACTTTCCCTTCATCAACACTTTCTTCATGTTTTAACACGTTTCCGGTTACATTCATTTTTCTTTATTTTCTTTTAATTTTAGAAATGTCACCTGACACACAACATTTACTGCAAATATCGAATCGCTTGCGGAAATTTGGTTTCAGATAATTAGTAATTAATTAGAAGCGAGCTACATATTTATTTTTTTTGTCATGACGTTATGCTGATTTTATTTTATTAGCATTTCTTTTCTGAAAAAAAAATAAAAAAAAATAAATAATAATAATTTCATTCCAGCAGCTGAATGCGCTTTTAATTAGGAAAAAGCGCAGCCATTGGATGGATTCGCTTGAAGCCTGAATGATTTACTGACGGGCGAGCGAAGCCCACGCGTCAAGCAAAAAAAAAAAAGTGTTTGTTTAGTCGCTTGTATTATATAAGTGCTGCTGTGACACATTTCAGAAACAATTTCAGGTAACAAGAAAACGCATTCAGTGAATTGCTAATTTTGCCCTGGAAGTGTTAGAAATTCGAAATTCTAAAGTCAGGAAGTTCATTTCATTTTCTTTCGGAGTTTTACATAATCCAAATGCAACTGGATTTTGAGGCCTCGGTGTAACGGGGCTTTGGGAAGCACTGCAGCCTCTGGTTTCATGGCTCTACAGCTTGGGTTACAAATTAACCACTTGCCTACACACCCCCTTCATGACAAGGCCATTTTTCAGCTTTCAGCGCTGTCGCACTTTGAATGACAATTGCGCGGTCGTGCTACACTGTACCAAAACAAATTTTTTATCATTTTCTTCACACAAATGGAGTTTTTTTTTGGTGGTATTTAACCACTGCTGGGTTTTTTATTTTTTACCAAAAAAATACCAAAAATTTAGAAAAAAATATGTTTTTTCTAAATTTTGTAACGAAGTATTTTTTTGGCTTCACTGATGTGCGCTGATGAGGCGGCACTGATGGACACTGATAGGCTGAACTGGTGGGCATTGATGAGGTGGCACTTATGGGCACAGATGAGGTGGCACTTTTGGGCACTGATGAGGTGGCACTGATATGTGGCACCGATGAGCATTGATAGGCGGCACTCGATAACGTGCAATGAGGCTTTTACAGCGTCCTGGAGGAATTTTGGCTCACTCATCTTTGCAGAATTGTCCTAATTCAGTTACATTAGAGGGTTTTCGAGCATGAACGGCCTTTTTAAGGTCATACCACATCTCAATAGGATTCAGGTCAGGACTTTGGCTAGGCCACTCCAAAGTCTTCATTTTGTTTTTCTTCAGCCATTCGGTGGTGGACTTGCTGGTGTGTTTAGGATCATTGTCCTGCTGCAGAACCCAAGTTCGTTTCAGCTTGAGTACACGAACAGATGGTCGGACATTCTCCTTCAGGATCTCTTGGTAGACAGCAGAATTCATAGTTCCTTTTATCACGGCAAGTCTTCCAGGTCCTGAAGAAGCAAAACAGCCCCAGACCATCACACTACCACCACCATATTTTACTGTTGGTATAATGTTCTTTTTCTGAAATGCAGTGTTCCTTCTACGCCAGATATACTTGGACACACACCTTCCAAAGAGTTCCACTTTTGTCTCATCGGTCCACAGAATGTTGTCCCAAAAGTCTTGGGGATCATCAAGATGTGTTGTGGAGAAATTGAGACGAGCTTTGATGTTCTTTTTGCTCAGCAGTGGTTTTCTCCTTGGAACTCTGCCATGCAGGCCATTTTTGCCCAGTCTTTTCCTGATGGTGGAGGCATGAACGCTGACCTTAACTGAGGCAAGTGAGGCCTGCAGTTCCTTGGACGTTGTTGTGGGGTCTTTTGTGACCTCTTGGATGAGTCGTCGCTGCGCTCTTGGGGTAATTTTGGGCGGCCGGCCACTCCTGGGAAGGTTCACCACTGTTCCATGTCTTCGCCATTTGTGGATAATGGCTCTCACTGTGGTTCGCTGGATTCCCAAAGCTTTGGAAATGGCTTTATAACCCTTTCCAGACTGATAGGTGGCACCGATGAGCATTGATGGGCACTGATGGGCACTAATAGGCGGCACTGCTGGGCACTGATAAGTGGCACGGATAGGCAGTACTGATGGGCAATGATAGGCGGCACTGGTGGGCACTGATAGGTGGCACGGATAGGCGGTACTGATGGGTCGCACTGATGGGCTCTGATAGGCAGCACTGGTGGGCATTGATGAGGTGGCACTTATGGGTACTGATGAGGCGGCACTTTTGGGCACTGATTAGATGGCACTGATATGTGGCACCAATGAGCACTGATAAGTGGCACTGATAGGCACTAATAGGCAGCACCGGTGAGCACTGATAGGCGGCACTGGTGGGCACTGATAGGTGGCACATATAGACGGTACTGATGGGCACTGATGGGTGACACTGATGGGCATTGATCGACAGCAGTGATGGGCATTGATGGGCAGTACTGATAGGCGCACTGATTACCAGCACTGACTGGCATGGCTAATAGGCACTGTTTGGTGGCACTTGTGGGCAGTGGTGACACTGTATTGCTATATTGTAATCAGGGCACTGATTACATTCCTAGATGTCTGCCTGCGTGGAGATTGTGAGGCCTTAGGCAAATCTAACGCACGCCCAAAACGGGGAAAATAATTCAAGTGGACATTCCCTCCAACTCCCACACACGTCAGGCAAATTAGGAGGCCATGAGGCCCCTGGGAGTGCGAGGCCTAAGGCGACCGCCTAATTTGCCTAATTAGAGAGCCGCCTCTGACTACAGAATATGTCAGAGCTATATAAGTGTATATTAGTCATGGTGTGTGACTGTGGTGGAGACATTAGATTGTAAGCTCTTCTGGTGCACAGATTGCTATGACTGCCTCAGTGTTCTCTGTACAGCACTGCAGAATATGTTGGAGCCATATTAGAGTGCAAGCTCCTCTGAGCTTTTTAGAAAACATTGAAAATGGTGTCGGTACCATTAGAAAAATAAAATAAAACGTTGGGAAATCACGCCATCGTTTCCTTTTCTCGTTTTAAAGTAACAATTGAAAGATCATAAGATTAATTGCAGTATTATGCGTAGGGACGGCTGGCTGGAATTTATTGCACAAATTAAATTGGTCAAGGCAGATCATTCTTGTTATGCTCGGTGTGAAAACAATGCTGATTCCGTTCTTCCTTGTCAGAGCCGAGCTGACGATTCTCCCAAGGCTGCAATTTGTTCAGGACACGATTGCCGCGTAAAGCCAAGGTCACCGTCTGAGGAACAACAAGTAAACATATTTTGTCGAGAGCCACTTTGTGCAAAGACGCATCCAGCCGTTTAACAAATGTCCTCGGAGTCTCGAAGGCAGACAGCAGGCAGAAAAATGGCCATCAAAACGCATTTGCAAATCCACACATCGCCTTCCCATTGCCTCCCCCCCCCCCCCCCCCCCCCCGTCTCCGATTGACATAATTGACAATGACTCAATTGGCGCGCACATACTCAGCAACAAATTTTCTGACATTATGCAGTTAACTGCGCTGACTATATACAAACTTCCCCTCGGTGAGTTTTTTTTTTTTTTCCGACTTGTCTGCGGTCAGCAGTCATTCGCCGCCGAGATTAGTGCTCAGGAACATTCGGGAACATTCTGGCTAATCTTGCATTAAAGGGAAACATAATAGATCCTCGGCGGACTTGGATAAACAAATATACACTAATATTTCAGGACTCGGAGCAGCTGTAGCTTAGATTCATTTTAGTGATTTGTGTAATTATCACCATTCAAGTCCCAGAAGAGAAGAGCGTACGGTAGAGATTGAATATAAGGAGAATCATTTAGTCATTTGCTTTTGCTGTGTATGTAGAAGTTGTGAAAGCTTGGCAAAAGTTTGAAAACCGCAGGCCATGAAGAAGGTGGGAAGGACTGTCCTAGCAAACTGTGCTGTATGGAAATAAATTTAAAGGGCAACTACGCCTTGGGCACAATTGCCCCTTAATTATTTTCCGCACACCCTTGAGAGCAACCAACTAGCGCTAATCCTTAACTTCCTCCTCAACTATCTGATCTTTGCTGTGTGGCCTTGCCTGTCACAGACCAGTCTAGACAAGGGAACTTGACCCTCTTACCACTCCAAGTAAGAGACTTGGCTGTAGATTCAAGCTGTAGGCTGTTAATGGATTTGGGTAATATTTTCTCTCTTAAACCTTCAAGGACCTTCAACTAGCTCAAATATTTACCTTCCTCCTCAACCTTGTGGTCTTCGCTGTGTGGCCTTCCTGCACTGACCAGGGAACTTGACCCTCTTACCACTTCAAGTAAGAGACTTGGCTGCAGATGCAAGCTGTAGGTTGTTAATAGGCTTGGGTAATATCTAATCTCTTGCACCTTCAAGGACCCTCAACTAACTAAAATGCTTGCTTTCCTCAAACCTGTGATCTTCGCTGTGTGGACTTGTCCGGTGCTTACCAGCCTAGATCAGGGAACTTGACCTTCTTACTACTCCAAATAAGAGACTTGGCCGCAGATGCAAGGTGTAGGTTGGTAATGGGCTTGTGTAATATCTTGCACCTTCAAGGACCCTCAACTAACTCAAACGCTTGCTTTCCTCAAACCTGTGATCTTTGCTGTGTGGACTTGTCCGGTGCTGACCAGCCTAGATCAGGGAACTTGACCCTCTTACTACTCCAAATAAGAGACTTCGCCGCAGATGCAAGGTGTAGATTGGTAATGGGCTTGGGTAATATTTTCTCTCTTGCACCTTCAAGGACCTTCAACTAGCTCAAACACTTACCTTCCTCTTCAAACCTGAGTTCTTCACTGTGTGGCCTTACTTGGTGCTGATGATCAGTCTTGATCAGGGAACTTGACCCTCCTACCACTCCAGGTAAGAAATTCGGCTGCACATGCAAGGTGTAGGTTGTTAATGGATATGGTTAATATTTTTTTTTATCTTGTACCTCCAAGGACCCTCAACTAGCTCAAACACTTACCTTCCTCCTTAACCCTGTGATCTTCGCTGTGTGGTCTTGCCTGCCAGTGACCAGTCTAGACCAGGGAACTTGACCCTCTTACCAAGAGACTTGGCTGCAGATGCAAGGTGTAGGTTGTTAATGGGTTTCTCTTTTGCACCTTTACGGACCCTAAACAAGTTCAAACACTTACCTTCCTCCTCAAATTAGTGATCTTTGCTATGTGACCTTGCTTAGTGCTGATCAGTCTTGACCAGGGAACTTGACTTTCTTACCACTCCAAGTAAGAGACTTAGCTGTAGATGCAAGGTGTAGGTTGGCAATAGATTTTGTAATATTTTCTCTCTTGTACCTTCAAGGACCCTCAACCCATCCTCGTCTATTATTGTAATAAGTTATTAAGTTAAGTTATTTGAATGGAATCTTTGTGAATGAAAGTGACTATGGCCATTAAATCCATCTTGGTGTCCATTAATTTTAAGTTTTGGTGTACATCCCCCCTGACACCCAAAGCATGTGTGGTACCGAGGAAGCAGTGTGGGCTAGTATTTTGACTCATGGTCTAGTACTGTTCTAGTGGAACAGTGTGGACAGATGGGTGCCAATCACCCAGTTTTTAATGCAAGAAACTGAGTTTATTGACTTCCACTCAACACTCCCGAGAGAGAGGGTTAGGGAGCAGAACACCCATTTACTAAGCAGACTCCAGATCGGGGGAAAAAAAAGTACTTCCAGTCAGCACAGAAAGAGGACCTAAAGCCAATCTGACTTTTTGTGAAATCAGCTTCTGACTGCATGACACTTGTTGGTTCGGCTTCCAACTTCTTCAGAAGAATCCACCACATTTTAGTTTGAAGATCAAGCTTTATCCAGCATTCTAATTAGGTTTAAGTTCCTCCAAGGGGCTTCAATCCCCTTGTTCGGCATACCAGGCTCCAAACCTAGGCCTCTTTCTAGGCACATGGTCACCATCCTCAAGCGGCAGGCCTAAGAAGATCATACAGCCATCTACCACTCCAATCTCCAACCCCTACCACATGCACTCCCCATGTAGCCTCCCTGCCCCTACTCCTGAATAAGTGAGCGTATTCATGAAACGCGTAGAGTTGCAAGATGCATTCCTCTCCTATATTGCAATCATCTTGGCTATGTAATCATGTGCTTGAAAATATACCAGCTTGTGCTACATTATATAATGTTACGTGTAACCCATTGGCTTGATATGCGTATTCTATACATTTACTGTATGTGTCAAATCCTTGTACAATAAATTGATATTTTATGACTTTTGTATCATGCCTCATTTAAAGTACCATGGGCAAATATTGATTGTGTTCTTTTACAGGAAAACTGTATGGCGCTGGGCAGGGCTTCACAGTTAGGATCATACAGTGGGCTTAAAGAAAGTGTGGTAAATGATGATGGCCATCATTCAACCAGGGCTGGCCGGTCCATTAAGGACGCACAGATGCTGCCCCCCCCATGCATGCGTCCGGCCCCTTACAGGATGCCAGATGCATGAATTCCAATGGGGGGAGTGTTTTTTTGAAGCACCAAAGGCTCTAATAGGCTTCAAAATAGGGTGGGCTCGGGGCGCAGAGAATGCGAAAGGAGCCCAACCAGGTGTGATACAATAGCAATTTTTTTTTTTTTTTTTATTCCATAATCGTTTTTATTGAGAGATAGCACATACAAAAAGAATACCAGAGCTGTGATAAATGTATGTTACAAAGTTTCTTGAAAAAATTTTTTTCCAGTGACATTTTTCAAAAATATACACGTAAAGGAGAAACATTGTGATTGGTACCATTGATAGATAGACATTTCCAAGTGATAACATGCTTTGCCGCTTGGGGTCCCTGTCCAACCACCCCTTCTCTTCCCTCAAGGGCCACCTAGAATACAAGGAGGGGTCTATTGAGAACCTGAGAATCTGATTATTCACAGGTTTCAGAGTTCTTGAGCCATCTGTCCCATATTTTTTCATATTTGGAGGGACGTCCTCTATGAGTGTATATAAGTTTCTTATATGGCAATGTGGCATTAACCTCCGTGATCCAATGTGTGACATTTGGGGGATCGGGTCTCATCCACACTCTAGCAACGACTTTCCGTGCGGAGAACAGCGTTTCTTGTAGGAATAGTTTGGTGAATTTATTGGAGTCTGGGTCCGGAAAGATTCCCAGAAGACATGGTTTCAGCTGGAGTGTTATGGGGGAGCCCATCATGTCGTGGAGGAATCTTACCACTTGTGACCAAAACATTTTGGGGCATTTCCACAGAAGGTGGAAGAAGGTGCCCGTTTCTTGAGTACACATAGGACAAACACTGGAGTAGTTTACAATAGCAAATTTTAACACTACTTTAACACTTATCCTCCTTACGGACAACCGGTAAGCGGGTCATGAGATCCGTCACCCGATTGACTAAAAGGACAGGCGATCCTATTGGATGCCTAGAAGGAGGGTAGGAGCACGGCCACAGCTATGGAGGAAAGGATACAGGAGGCGCTGCCCGATGCCTGCCACCTGATGCCTGATGCCCGCCGCCTGATGCCCGCCACCTGATGCCCGATACCGCTGCCTGATTCCCGATGCCCGCCACCTAGATGGGGTAAGACAGTGAGTGGGCGGGGGGGGCTAAGGGGGGGTTTGAGGTGCCGCCGGCTGCCAGGGGGGTTGTTTGTAGACATGTGCACAACAAAAAAAATTTGTTTATTTTCGTTTCGTTTTTTTTCGTTTCCGAAAAAAAAGTTTTTTTTTCGTTTCGTTTTTTTCGTTTCCGTTGATTCGTAACGATTCGTACATTCGTAAGAGTTATTTTTCGTTGATTCGTTTTTTTCGTTAGTTTCATTTCCGTTCATTCGTTTTTTCGAAAATTCGGACGCATTCGTAGTTATTCGTACATTCGCAACATTCGTAACATTCGTAGATTCGTAATCGGAGCATAATTCATAATTTTATGTAATGTGTATGCTATTATTACATTTTAATAATTTACAAATCGAAAAAAAAAAGTTACGAATCGAAAAAAAAAGTTACGAATCGAAAAAAAAAGTTACGAATGTACGAATTTTTTGGTTCAATCCATTCATTACGAATCGAAAAAAAAAAAGTTACGACTCAAAAAAAAAGTTACGAATCGAAAAAAAAAAGTTACGAATGTACGAATTTTTTTGTTCAATCCATTCGAAGCACGTTAAGCAGCGCCATTGTAAGGGACACGGAAAATTACCAATTCAACAAAAAAAAAAGTTTTTTCGTTCATTTTCGTTGTTCCTTTTTTCGTTTTTCGGATTTTCGTTGTTTGGTTTTTCGGATTTTCGTTGCTTTTCGGATTCGTTAGATTCGAACGATTCGTTAATCGGATTCGTACGATTCGTTATTCGGATTCGTTAGATTCGAACGATTCGTTAATTCGTATGAAAACGAACGAACGAAAAAAAAAACCAAAAAAACGAAAAACGAAAAAAAACGAAACGAATTGCACATGTCTAGTTGTTTGCGCCCCCCCCCCCAAAAAAAAAATCACCAACCGCCACTGCATTCAACGCACAAGATCAGCAGTTGGACAGACTGGGGAATTTCTTAATTTGTTTTTTTCAATTTCATCTCATGCTGCGCAGTGGGGTTTTATTTTTTCTTTCTCAGCTGGAGTTGGATTTAAACGTATGACACCGCATGATCCTTCAAAGGGTATAGCTGAAATTTGGGAATATTTTATGAATTTTTCAAAATATATATATTTTTTGTTACATTTACAAGACTGAAGAAGCTTCTCCAAAGAAGTACTCTCCAAAATATTTCACAACAAAATGTTTTACTGGTTCTCTTCACAGGACTGCGAATATTTACTGACTACCGCGTAAGAACTTTACACAAATCGGGCTGAAATATTGGCCTTCTTGCTTTGCTAATTCCTCTCGTGTACTCCATGGTTTTCATCATCTTCCCATTACCGAAGCATTGGAGCCATAAAACGCGCCCAGAGTAAATCTCAGAGCAAGCGCTGTTAGCGGTGAAACAAGCTTTATTTTTCAGGATGAATAAATGCTAATAATAAGGCAGATTTGTTAACAAATATCGCGCGTTCTCAATGATCATGACTTCGGCGGCTCCCCGAGGATCCATTCGCTGCGGGGGATTCGTATCTCAAAACCTTTTTTCCTCCATCTCTGTAGACAAGAGTACAAACTAATTGTCTGACAATGAACAAGAGTCTTCATATCTCAGACGCTTTCCCTGGGCTAACAATGAACATTCCACCAAGAATTATTAATCTTCCCTCCTCGAGGACAAAGAATGAAAATTATGAGTTATTTGCAGAATGGGAGGGAAAAAGAATCATCTGAGATGCAAAAAAAGAAAATGATTTCATAATGAGTGGCAGTCACTGCCTACATCGTAAGTATGTTGAATTTTAATAGATGCATCCGAAATGACAAATTGACATCATTGTCAAGTGCGTGTTAAATCAGTTTAGGGAAAAAGAACACAGTTGCATTGAATAAATACAAAAAAAATACAATATTTGAAAAAATAAAACAGGCAACAAGGAAAACGCACTATATTGCCAAAAGTATTGGGACACCTGCCTTTATACGCACATGAACTTTAATAGCATTCCAGTCTTAGCCCTCGTACACACGGTCGGAAATTCTGACAGAAAATGTCCGATCGGACCATGTTGTTGGAAGATCCGCCCGTGTGTGGGCTCCATCTGACTTTTTCCGTCGGAATTTGGCCGAAAAATTGGACAATTGTCAAAAGGAGCGTACTGACGGTAAGATTTTAGGACAACAGTCTGTCAACAGACAATCCCCTGCTAACAATCGTACCGTGTGTATGAGGCTTTAGATAAATCAGCAATTTGGAAGATTTCATTGTACCTCTTTTATGGACGTTAAAATTTTGGATTCACCCTCACTTTCCTTCTCCGTGATAATGGACACAAACACAAATAGAGGGGGTAAATCTCCCCAACACAGACACAGTCAGCAATAAAAGCTTAACCAGAATATTGACACCATTCATGGACAATCCAACAATTACATATAATAATGGTGAGGCCTTCTTATATGAACCTAAAAATAGAATAAACTTAAAGTGGAGGACGACCGAAAAAAAAAAAAAAATTGCATTAATAAAATAAAAAAAATTTAAAATAAAAAAAAAGCCAGAGCCAAAGCCAGAACACAATGGGACCATTCACAAAGCGCTGCGTGCCTCGCACATGCGCAGTAGGAAACGGGCAGTGAAGCCTCAAGGCTCCACTGCCTGTTTCCCTTCGTTAGGATGGAGGTGCCGGCATCCGATGGACGGATCGGCCTCGAGGTGGCCGACATTGCGGGATCGTTGGACAGGTAAGTGTCGTTATTAAAAGTCAGCAGCTACAGTGTTTGTAGCTGCTGACTTTTTACAAAAAAAAAAGGATTGGCCGGAACGCCCCTTTAAGAAGGCTGACACAGCCACCACCACATGCAGATATTTAATATCTAATATTATTTTTTTCATCCGTTGGTTGTTCGGGCCAATCCTAAAGGCTCGTACACATGATGCGGTTGTTGGCCAACCGAGTGTCTGATTTTTGTCAAAAGGACGTGTGCCTTGTCTTGCATGCTAACGGTACACAATTGTCTGCCAACAAACACGAACATAGTGACGTACTACAAGGAATTTCAGCTCTTGAGCGCCACCCTTTGGGCCCCTTCTGCTAATTTCGTGTTTGGTGAGGATTGATTCCGAGCATGTGTGTTTGTACTTTCGACTTTTGTGTGACGAATATGTGTACTGACCGTCTGAAAATCTGACGTCAAACCGTTGTCCACAGAAAATTTACTAGCCTGCCATCCAACATTTGTTGGCCGAAAGTTGGACAATTGTCAAAAGGAGCGTACTTACGGCAAGATTTTAGGACAACGGTCTGTCAACAGACAATGGCTCCTGCTGCTGCATCTGAGCCAAAGAGGAGCAAGAGATCCGAGAGAGCCTTCATTCTCATGCACATCGCTGGATCGGGATCCATCTCAGGTATGTATTTAGGGAGGATTCTGCCTTTAGAACCAATTAAATTTTTTTAAATAATAAAAGATACATTTTAAATATTTATGTGTGATTGTGGCTGTTAACAGTGGGTCTATCCCAGCCATTCTCAACCAGCATTTTTTAGAACACTCCAGAGGCTTCTAGGGGTTTCTTGAGCTGTGACTGACCTTCCATTTAAATGATGACTACATATTTCTAGACAGAACCAGTCCAGTGGAATTAAGCCAGAGACATTTTTAGCTGTCTGTAAGGGGGGTATTTAGGGACCACTGTAAGGGGGGTATTCTTACAACTGACCACCAGTGAACTGGTTTTAGTAGGGGTCCCCCAAGACTTGAAAATAATTTTAAAGGATTCATCTGGGGTAATAAGTTTGAGATATTGCGACCTAACCCTTACCTACACTATCAAACAACTAAAAAAAAAGGATATGCCTAGAGATACTTATGCCGTGTACACACGACCGGACTTCCTGGCAGAAAAGGTCAGATGGAATCATTCAGATATTCCGATCATGTGGGATAATCAGATTTTCTTTTAAAAATTCCGAAGGACCTAGAAATAGAACATGCTTTAAATCTGTCAGACAGAATCATTTCTATCGGGAAAACCGTTCATCTGTATGCTGGTCCAACGGACCCAATACAAGGCAAGGGCAGCTATTGGCTACAGGCTATTGAACTTCCTTTTCTAGAATCGTCGTACGTCATTGCATTCGAAAACGAACGGACTTTGGTCCGATCGTGTGTGGGCAAGTCCGTTCGTTCGGAACTCCGTTGGGAAGACCGTCAGAGTTTATTCTGACGGAAAGTCCGGTCATGTGTGTGTTCTTTAGATGTCTTGTCAAAGGGAAGGTAGTAATGCTAAACCCAAAATTTCATGAAAACAAGGACATTATTACAACAAGGCGCAGACTCAATGGACGACTTGGAGTTTTTTTTTGCGGTCACTCTTCTATGTTTCTCAGTAACTAATAACATTGCATGTACAATTACAAAAGGGGACTATTTCGAAGGATACCACGGTGGAGGATTGTTTATTTTCCCATCTCTATGAAAAGTACTTGAGTTTTTGTCATTCCATCAGCATACATTTGGATTGTGTCCATGTATATTGCCAATGGTGTGTACCTCCATATCTGTGAAGGTATCCTGTACCTCTTTGTATTGTTTCTGAACATGTTGAATAAAAATATAAATTAAATTAAAAAGTTCTTGAGTTTTTGGGAGGCTGACCTTGACCCACACAGGCCCCTTTATTCAGCTTATAGTCATATGCACCCAACTATAGAACAAGGGACAACGATAGAAGCAAGGCCTTCAAAGAAGAAGACTTCAAGGACTTTCAAAGAAGAAAAGAGTTGAGAACTAGGCCATTCCCCATTGTATCATCAAGAAAAGTATTTTTTTTTTTAATAGGAATTCTTTCATAAGAAAACCAATTTCTTGTTCAGCTTGGCTAAAGTGGACAGGGTCAGCCGAGGACACCAGCACCTGGGGAAAGATTCTTACGTGACTTAATCGCCTTCTTGTTAAGTGTTCTGTATACACTTTGTGCTGCTCAAAATAATCATTACTCTCCCGTTTATTGTTCCTGTTCACAAGAATCTGCAATCTTATTTTTGACCTTTTTTTGCCTTTTAACTCAATAATCGAGTGTAACGCGGTGACTTCAGCCCGCCAATAATTTCTTACTTCCGTAATTTATTTTTGGAAGGCCAAAAAGGACCTCTAATCTCTCTTTCAGGGCTTTTCTAACGTATAAAAAAGAGAGAATGTGTTTTTCGTTAAGTGCTTATAACGTGCCGCTGAATTTATTTACTTTCTTCAAACTGAAGGAAAGAATTGTTTCAACGAATAAAAAAAAAAAAAAAAAAACGTAATCGTACTAGTTATTTTGCCAAACATTCAAATAATGGGAAGCCTAATCTTCTGTGTGCCGGCAGGGACGTCTAAGGAGCTTAGTGTTGGGTTTGGAGTATTGCTTTCAGGCTGGGTAGGCGAGTATTGTTCTCAGACCCTTTTGTCACTCTTTTGCATACGATGGTAAAAAAAATAAAAAATTGAAAAAAAAATTAAAATGAACAAAGGGTCCAACCTTAAAAAGTGTTGCAGGAATTCTGGGTAACTGGCCAGCTTTAGAGGTGCTTGGGATTTAAATGAAATCTTGATTTAATGAGAGAGGGAGGAAGGGCATATCATATTAAACGGTAAGCCTTTCTCAAGTGATGCCCTAGAAATAGATGCCAATGTCGACATAAAACAACAATTTAGAGGAGATGACTTTCATCCAGAAAATAAAAATATAACGTTTCAGTTAAGTAGTCGGTGCCATGCCGTGATTATTATTGCAAGGCCCGACATCTCTGAGTGTATGTTTTGGCAGTTGGAGGAGGCCTGAGATTCAGTATTAGTTAGGATGAAATCCCTGTAAGCCCACCATTCGCTCAAAAAATTACTGGTTCTGAGCCTGGAGCCAAACCATCGTGTAGCTGTGTAGAACAGGAACATTAAAAGTGTAATCTTAGATATAGTCTGCTCAGTTTCGGATTAGCAGACCTCCCCCGAGTCGGCAACTTATGTGGAGGGATGGAGGGATAATAGTGTTTTTAACCACTTGCTTACTGGGCACTTAAACCCTCTTCCTGCCCAGACCAATTTTCAGCTTATCATTTTTTTTTCACACAGATAGAGATTTCTTTTGGTGGTATTTATTTTCTGCTGGGTTCTTTTATTTTATGCTAAATAAAACAAAAAAGGACCGAAAATTTAGAAAAAAAAACAAAACTGTTTCATAGTTTGTTATAAAAATTTGAAAACAGGTAATTTTTCTCCTTCACTGATATGCGCTGATGAGGCTGCCCTGATGGGCACTGATAGGCTGTGCTGATGAGCACTGATAGGCACTGATAAGGCGGCACTAATGGGCACTGAAAGGGTGGCACTGATAAGCACTGAAGAGGCAGCACTGATAGGTGGCACTGGTGGGTGGCACTGGCCACTGATGGTTGGCACTGAAGGGCACTGATAGGTGGCACTGATAAGTGGCACTGGTGGGTGGCACAAATGGTTGGCACTGATGGTTGGCACTGATGGGTGGCACTGAAGGGCACAGATAAGTGGCACTGATGATCACTGATGGGCACTGGTGGGCTCTGGTAGGTGACACTGATAGGTGGCACTGATGATCACTGGTGGGCACTGATAGGTGGCACTGATCAGCACTGATGAGGTGGCACTGATAGGTGGCACTGGTGGGTGGCACACATGGTTGGCACTGATGGTTGGCACTGATGAGTGGCACTGAAGGGCACAGATAAGCGGCACTGATGATCACTGATGGGCACTGGTGGGCTCTGGTAGGTGACACTGATAGGTAGCACTGATCTGTGGCACTGATTATGAGACACTGATGGGCATTGATTGTCAGCACTGGTGGACATTGATGGGTGGCACTGTTGGCACTGGTAGGTTACACTGTGGGCACTGGTAGGAGGCACTGGTGGGTACTGATAGGTGGCACTGGTAGGTGGCACAGTGGGCACTGGCAGCTAACACTGGTGGGCACAGAAAATGCAGCCACAGCTTTCTGAGTGAGGGACTGATGTCCCTCTGACAGAAGCTGGTGATTAGCTTTTTTTTCCCCTCATGCAAACAGCATGAAGGAAAAAAATACAGATTACCGAGCTTCCGTTTACATCACGTGACCAGCCGTCATTGGCTGACAGCTGATCAAGTGGTAATGGGCCGGGATCAACCCCTTACTCCGATCTGTGTTCACCCGAGTCTCATAGACTCACTGATCACAGAGCGCGCTGTGCGTGACCCGCAGGGACGTGCAGACAGCGCTTACGGGAAGATGTGCATGGACGCACTCCCGGCAATTAAGGCCCTCGCTGTAGCCGTCTTTCAGCTATAGCGTGGGCGGCAAGTAGTTAAGGGTTGTTGCCGCCTTGCCGGATTTTTGGTGACACAAGTTACATAGGTTACATAGTAGGTGAGGTTGAAAAAAGACACAAGTCCATCAAGTCCAACCTATGTGTGTGATTATATGTTAGTATTACATTGTATATCCCTGTATGTTGCGGTCATTCACGTGCTTATCTAATAGTTTCTTGAAACTATCAATGCTCCCCGCTGAGACCACCACCTGTGGAAGGAAATTCCATATCCTTGCCGCTCTTACAGTAAAGAACCCTCTATGTAGTTTAAGGTTAAACCTCTTTTCTTCTCATTTAATAAGTGGCCACGTGTCTTGTTAAACTCCCTTTTGTGAAAAAGTTTCATCCCTATTGTGGGATCACCAGTATGGTATTTGTAAATTGAAATCAAACCTCCTCTCAAGCGTCTCTTCTCCAGAAAGAATAAGTTCAGTGCTCGCAACCTTTCCTCATAACTAATATCCTCCTTTATTAGCTTTGTTGCCCTTCTTTGTACTCGCTCCATTGCCTGTACATCCTTCCAGAGGACTGGTGCTCAGAACTCGACAGCATACTCCAGGTGCGGCCGGACCAGAGTATTGTAGAGCAGGAGAATTATCGTTTTATCTCTGGATTTGATCCCCTTTTTAATGCATGCCAATATTCTGTTTGCTTTGTTAGCAGCAGCTTCCAGGTCCCTTTCCATCCTAGATTCCCCTAAACCTCATTTGCAATGTAGTTGCCCACCCCATTAATTTGTTCAGATCTTTTTGCAAGGTTTCCACATCCTGCGGAGAAGTTATTGCCCTCAACCTTTAATTTGTTCCGTTCCATTTGTTTAGATGCGGCATTCGTTATTTCGGATAATTCGTAACCTCGGATAAATTCGTATTCGTTATGTTCACTAACAGCTGAATTTGAAAGAAAATTCCAATACCTATATTTTAATAGTTAGTAATAGTTAACTTATTATTAGTTAGTTATTATTTTCAGATTTTCGATTTTTCAGGTTCTCAGGTTTTCGACTTTTCGTTTTCTTTTTCAAATTTCAGAATTTCAAAAATTTTTTGAATTTCAGATTTTTTTTCGAATTTACAATTTTTTTAGAATTTCCGAATTTTTTTCGAATTTGCGATTCTTTTCGAATTTACGAATTGTGAAAAGGTAACGAAAAGACCCAAAAAACGAAAAAGAAAAAAAACCGAATGAAACAAACTAACACATTTTTTGGCAGTGCACATGTCTATTAGGGATGAGATTGGGTTCATTAGAACCTGGAAGGAAGCTGTTCGTGTTGGGCCAATCAGCTGCAGTTCGCCCATTACCGACCCGCAACTGCATATATATATATGTGCTCGGATAAGGGTCTGGTATGGATTTTGGGGGGACCTCTACGCCATTTTTTTAAAAAATTTGGCGCAGGGTTCCCCTTAATATCCATACCAGACCTGAAGGGCCTGGTATGGATTTTGGGGGGGACCCCCACGCATTTTTTTTTTTTAAATTTTGGTGCGGGGTTCCCCTAAATATGCATAACAGACCCAAAGGGCCTGATAATGAACTGGGGGGAGGGGACGTTTTTTTTCAATGATTTTTATGTATATTGCCAGGATCGACAATTCATTACAGCCGTGAGCAGTTTTAAATACATTTTTTTCCTTTAGAAATGTAATTTTGCTGTGGTAATGTTCTAAACACTGGAATAGTAAGGACACCCCCTCAGACACGATATTTAAAGGAATACTTCATTTTTATTGTTTCACTATAAGCATTATTAAAATCACTGCTCCTGAAAAATGTGTTTTTTAAACTTTTTTTTGCATTGATACATGTCCCCTGGGGCAGGACCCGGGTCCACAAACACTTTTTATGACAATAACATGCATAAGCCTTTAAAATTAGCACTTTTGATTTTTCATGTTCGTGTCCCATAGACTTTAACGGTGTTCGCACAAATTTTTTGCCTGTTCGCAAGTTCTGGTGCGAACCGAACCAGGGGGTGTTCGGCTCATCCCTAGTTGGCAGCAGCCACAGTCACCAGGATCTTGCACACGGGTCTGTAGTCACAATATCCCTGGATACTTGGATGCCTGCTTCCAATATCAGAAATTTCCCTAGTGAACTCTCCAGACTGGATCCTCGGTGCAATCCCTTGCTTAGCTTCAGAGATCATCAGCAAACAGGCCTCCAGCTTTAGCATAGCTGGGACCTCAATGAACACAGGTAGAAATACAGCTGGGCTGCCTAGAAGGGAAATTCTTCCCCTGGACAAGAACAGGGCAGCTCCAAACTCCAGACAAATTTATGTTCTTCCCCAGCCACCTTCTGGGCACCCTCCTCCACGGATTGGCTGAGACAACATAAATATTCAGTGATCCAGGTATAATTTTCAGTGCCGCTTTAGGCTGGGAAACAATATCTCCGCACCGGTTGCAGTGAAGGAAGCAGGCATTTATGCACCTTTTGCTGGTGTAAATAAACAGAATCTAAAAAAAAAAGTAATAATAATAAGTAGGGATGCACCGATACCATTTTTTTTACAACGAGTACGAGTACTGATACTTTTATTTTAGTACTCGCCGATACCAATTTCCGATACCTACCGCAACTGTTTTGTTTACACTTCAGCTGTCAGCAATGGTACAAAGCATTGGAAAGTCATTTACAAATGAAATAAATAGATTTTGTTTTTTAATTTTGCGCTTTTTTTATGTGAAATGCGTAAATATATGTTAATAAATATGTGTGAAAATATTCACTAACAAAGTAAACAAAAAAAAAGTTTTGATTGTTTATCGTTTATAAAATAGATATAAAAAAAAGCAGAAAAATAATAATTAAATGGTTAATTAAGGCTGAATAGAGTAAATTGAGGGTTACTAAGGGGTTAAACAGAGGAACATTTGTTCATCCCCACTGACAGCTCAAAGAACCGAGCCTGAAAGTATCTGTTTCAGGTATCGGTGCATTTGCACAAGTAGCGATACTTGTGCAGGTACTCGGTATCGGCACCGATACCGATACTAGTATCGGTGCAACTCTAATAAGTATAAGTTGTGTAAAAACAAAAGCAACTACTCTGTTGTCCTCATCAGGAACATTATGTAGGAGAGCAGATAGGGAAAAAAGTCCCTTACATTTATAAATATTCCATTATGTAAAAAAAAGGGAGGAAAAAAAAGGAAAGGAAAGAAGGGGGAAGAAATAGGGTGGGGAAGGGAGAGGATGGGATGGTGGGGAGAATGGAAAGGGAGGGGGTAGAAGGGGGAGGGAAAGGAGAGAAAGCAGGATAGAGGGGGGGATATAACTCATAATAATGAGTGACGTCCCACACATAATTTAATCCCTTTGGAATATGTGTATCCAATTTGAATATCCAATATATTTCTCTTTGGCAGAGCAGAGCAAAACATCCCCCCCTCAGCAGGGATGTTTACACGTTCTATGACTTGAACTTTGAAGGAACTGCCATCCAAACCATATAAGGATCTGAAATCTAGCAACCTTGATATTTTTGTTGATAATAATATTGGAATCTGTCACAGAGGCGTCTTGTTATGCGTCCAACACACTGAATATTACATTTTGTACAGATGATAACATATATTTCATAACGTAATAGAAGGTGACATGAAAATTCAGGTTGCTGATTTTCTTCTCCAGCCTACTACATTCTAGAATCCTCCAGAAGGCAGGAGCAACCAATCAAACCCACAACCATTGGAGCCCAGAACAGCCCAAAGCAATCACAAACCGCTCCACTAATTACAATGGAGCCAGAAAGAACTATATTTACCTAGCTTTTCCCGCAACCCATCTAAAGCTGGCCATACATTATACAATTTTCTTGGACTACTTTCATTTAGATGTACCAAAACCATATAATATGAGGTTGCACCTAAACACTTTCAGTTTGTATGCAATCAGGCAGAACCCTGCACTACTTATCTACAGTATCTATCTACAGTATCTATCTACAGTATCTATCTATCTATCTATCTATCTATCTATCTATCTATCTATCTATCTATCTATCTATCTATCTATCTATATATCTATCTATTTATCTACAGTATCTATCTACAGTATCTATCTATCTACAGTATCTATCTACAGTATCTATTGTATCTATCTATCTACAGTATCTATCTATCTAGCTACAGTATCTATCTAAAGTATATATCTATCTACAGTATCTATCTATCTATCTGTCTACAGTATCTATCTAAAGTATCTATCTATCTATAGTATCTATCTATCTATCTATCTATCTATCTATCTATCTATCTATCTATCTATCTATCTATCATATCTCCTGTTTCTTTCTATGTTGGGAGATTAGCTCTCTTTGGTGCTGTTAATGAACTGCTAGCTCATTAGCACTTTCTCTATTAGAGTTAATGAACTGCTATCTATCTATCTATCTATCTATCTATCTATCTATCTATCTATCTATCTATCTATCTATCTATCTATCTATCTATCTATCTACAGTATCTATCTATCTATCTATCTATCTATCTATCTATCTATCTATCTATCTATCTATCTATCTATCTATCTATCTATCTATCTATCTATCTATCTATCTATCTACAGTATCTATTGTATCTATCTATCTACAGTATTTATTGTATCTATCTATCTACAGTATCTATCTATCTACAGTATCTATCTATCTATCTATCTATCTATCTATCTATCTATCTATCTATCTATCTATCTATTATCTATCTATCTATCTATCTATCTATCTATCTATCTATCTATCTATCTATCTATCTATCTATCATATCTCCTGTTTCTTTCTATGTTGGGAGATTAGCTCTCGTTGGTGCTGTTAATGAACTGCTAGCTCATTAGCACTTTCTCTATTAGAGTTCTGGTTATTAATGAATGTTTGTTCGGTTGATTTAGAGCGATTTCAGTATGATAATTTTGTTCAAATACAATTTATTTAATCTGCTGCACAGACTGACTGAACCTGATGGACAAGTCGCCGACGTCAGTTATCACTCATTAAAGTTTTAGAAGGTGTCGGCCATTTATAAACCGCTGTCAAGCTTCTTTTTTGATAAAAGGAATTAAAAGACTACAGCAAATATAAGACAGTGAAGAGACAGAAGACATAAATTGGGGGTGTAAAGAAAAGACAAACAGACTTTTATGCCATAAGTATAGTGAAGTGGTATAGTCCAGGCCCATAATTTAGGATTACAATAATATTGTCATGGAGTGCCAACCCTCAATATAAATAAGTGGAAAATGAATGTGTAATGTATTTGGGTGTTAAATGATCTCCTCCGGACAAATAAAGTTACATATATGCATTTAAATATTTATTAGAAAAATGAGAAACCACATATAGACATAGGAGAGTAGGGGAATAACCTACACCCCCCCCCCCCTACATTTATGGTTGAAGCCCTATGGCCGACACGTATCTGAAGGGAAATAACTTAACCAATAAGATCTATAACATGAAAAGGGAGACCTGAAGTGTGCCTTGGTCTATGGTCGGTACGCCAGAAATAAGGGGGCATACCCTGATTAGAAATGAGTATTTGATGGGGGTGATGTTGTGAGAAATGCCCTTAAAAGGGGGAATGGGAGGGTGGGTATCGCACACCGGAACCGACGAAGACCACAGGTGAGTGGGCCGGTTAAATACCCTCCCGGGCTCCTCCCATAAATTCAGGCCACCATGTTGGCCTTCCACTTATGGTTGAAGCCCTATGGCCGACACGTATCTGAAGGGAAATAACTTAACCAATAAGATCTATAACATGAAAAGGGAGACCTAAAGTGTGCCTTGGTCTATGGTCGGTACGCCAGAAATAAGGGGGCAAAAACTGAGGTAGGGTTTGAAGATATTTATTGCCTTTTAGTATTGACTACTGCGTGAGCTGGGCGAAGGCCCGTGACATTTCCGCCTGTGGGTCATGTATATACCGGGTGAAGCAGGCTGACTTCCATCTGCCGAGTCTCTGGATGATGTGGCCTGGGACCCCCTGCTGTGAGGCGGCTGAGGCGGCCCCGATCCGAAAAGAGTGACCGGAGTATTCGCTGGGGTTGAGGCGTAGGTTGCGGAGGAGAATTCTTACGTGTGTCATGAACTGACAGGTGCTCAGGGGTTTGACTGGAAAAGGCAGAAGGGGATCGGTGTCCCTTTGTTCTGGCAGGAGTGAGAGCAGGCGGTTGAGAACCGTCACTGGGCACCAGGCATTGCCAGTTCTGTATAGATGGATGTCCACCCCGTGGCCAGCTTGCTGAGTCTTGGAGACGTTGAGGTGGAGCACGAAGTGGTCTTGATGGCGAACTAGGTGGCGTCTGCACAGGGTTTGGCTGGTCGAGCTGTTACGGGTGAATTCGCTGGGACGTAGGAACCCATAGTAGGCCAGGTAGATGGCGGCTTGTATGACCTGGCTGAGGAGGACACCAAAGGGGGAACCAGCGAGTATGGCGGACATCTCGCGGAAGATGGCACCAGTGATGGGGCGACGTCTGGTTCTGTTTGCTGGTTGCTGCTTCTGGACGCCGCGTAGGACGGCTCGGACGGCGTGGGACGAGAAGACAGACGGTCTAGTAGGATCTTGAAGGGCCAAAAAGTGCTGTATGCCGGCCAGGTATAGGCGGATGGTGTTGTAGGATAGGTTTAGCTGTGTGTGACAATGTGAGACGAAGGCCAGAATGTGCCTGGTGTCTGTGGGTGTTGGCACGGCGTTGGTGGTTAGGAACTTGTTAAAGGTGTCCCAGGCTGCGTGGTAGGCTTTGAGTGTGTTGTGAGACAGGGACTGGTTGATGAGCTGGGTGGCCCCACGTAGGTATCGGTCTAGTCTAGGGTCAGCTGAGACCAAGCGGGGATAGAGGCGGACACCCGATCGGCCTCTGGTATCTGTCGGAAGAAGGAGACGAAGTTAAAGCGTGACAGCGCGTCTGCTGCCACGTTGTATTTACCTGGGATGTGAGAGCAATGGACGTTGAACTGGAGCCGTAGCGACAGTTGGACCAGCCTGCGTAAGAAGGACATCACCTGGAGTGACTTGGACCTGCCTTTGTTGATGATGTCTGCCGTGGCCTGGTTGTCCGTTGTGAAGTTTACCGTCTGCCCGGTCCAGTTGTGACCCCAAAGTTTGGCAGCTGCCACGATTGGGTAGAGCTCGAAAAGGGGGGAAGTCCGGCTGAAACCTGGAATTGAGAGTATCTGCGGGGGCCAAGGGCCAGCGAACCAATGGAGGCCAAATATGGCTGCGAAGCCCGTGGAGGCCGCGGCATCTGTCACCACCTGTGGTGAGAAGGGTGAGACGGCCGGGATAAACATGGATATCCCGTTCCACGAGGAAAGGAACTCTTCCCACATTGCTAGGTCTGCTATGGCCGCGGCGTCCAGTTTGAGGATCTGATCGGGGTCTTGTGCCTGTGAGAGGTGGACTAAGAGTCGTGAAATGAAGGAACGACCTTGAGGGACGATCCGCATGGCAAAATTGAGCATGCCAAGTAGTGACTGGAGCTGTCGTCTTGTGCACCCTCTCGTGCGGGTGAAGTCCTGAAGAACTGCCCTGATGCGGGTCAGCTTGTCGAGGGGTAGGCTGGCCTGCATGGAGCATGTGTCCAAGACAACTCCGAGGAAGGTGATGGAGTGTGCGGGTCCGTCGACCTTGTGCTCGGCTATGGGGACATTGATATTCTGGAAGACGACTCTTAATTTATCGAGGTCTACTGGTGAAACGTTAGGCTGTTCTATCAGTAGGAAGTCATCCAGGTAGTGGATGACTTCTGTGCATTGGGCCTTGTGTAGGAGAATCCAGGTGAGGGATTGAGCGAACGTGTCGAAGAGCCAGGGGCTACTTTTGGAGCCGAACGTGAGCTTGGTGGCGAAGTAGTACCTGTCTCTCCACTTGATACCGTGCCAACACCAAAGAGACGGGTGAATCGGCAGAAGTTTGAAGGCGTCCGATATGTCGGCTTTGGACAGCCAGGCCCCTGTGCCTGCTTTGAGGATGGCCTGGATCGCCAAGTCGACGGAGGCGTATTTTAAGGAGAACTCCTCGGAGGGAATTAGGGAGATGAGGCTGGGGACGTGGCAAGAATGAGGCGCAGACAGGTCGTACACCAAGCGAACTTTATTTGAGAATTTGCCCTTGACAAGCCCAATAGGGCTGACTCTCCAGGTGTTGAAGGGGGGTTGTGTGAAGGGACCAATGACGAAACCTCGCTCCAGCTCGGCTAGGAGTAGTTGGTCTATGGCCTGCTCGTCGGTGGCCGCTGATCTGAGATTCCTACACTCGTAAGTAGTGTGGGGCAGGGAGACAAGGCCGGTATGGAAGCCCGCCGTGAATCCTTGTATGAGGAACGTGGCTAGTGAGGGGATGGGGTGTGAGTCCAGATAGACTCCTAACCATAGGATGTTTATGCGGCTCAGTCACAGATTTTTCGGTTTGAGCTCGCATAGATTTTTCGGGTGCGCCCTGTGGCATACGACGCACACGTGGAGCATCCTGCATTGGCTGAAGTTACACGAGCCGTAGTTGTAATTATTGCAGATGGCCGCTCCTCCCATAGACATGGGATCCGTCAAAAAATACGTTTCGTTTCGTTCCGTTTTATTTCGTATCCAAAAAAATTCGTAATTCGGGTTTCGTATACGGAATTTAATTCGGATTCGTACGAAATACGGATTTCGTACGAATCGTAAGAATCGTTAATTTGGTTAACGAATAGCGACACTCTACGAATAATATCCGAAAACGTATTAAGGTTGCATAACAACAGTCTATTGTGTGTGTGTACTGTGTAGACAATAGCTCTGCCTATGCCTAACGTTATTCTAATGGATTTGTAAATTCGTTACTTTTTTTGGTTTGTTGATTGGTCATTTTACATGTCTCTCTTTCTCTTACAATGGCGCTGTCTAACGTGCTTCGAATGTATTCGTACATTCGTAACTTTTTTTTTGGTTTGTTGATTCGTAATTTTCCGTGTCTCTTAAAATGGCGCTGCTTATTCTTAACGTGCTTCGAATGGATTCTTAAATTCGTTACTTTTTATTGTTTGTTGATTTGTCATTTTACGTGTCTCTCTCACAATGGCCCTGTCTAACGTGCCTCGAATGGATTCGTACATTCTTAACTTTTTTTGTTTTTGTTTGTTCAGTCGTCATTTTTCGTGTCTCTTACAATGGTGCTGCCTAACGTGCTTCGAATGGATTCTTAAATTCGTTACTTTTCTTTGTTTGTTGATCTGTCATTTTACGTGTCTCTCTCTCACAATTGCGCTGTGACTGTCTAACGTCCTTCGAATGGATTCGTAACTTTTTTTATTTGTTTGTTGATTCGTCATTTTACGTGTCTCTCTGACTCTCTCACAATGGCGCTGTCTAACGTGCTTCGAATGGATTCTCAAATTCGTTACTTTTTTTTGTTTGTTGATTTGTCATTTTACGCGTCTCTCTCTCACAATAGCGATGTCTAACGTGCTTCGAATGGATTCGTAACTTTTATTTTTTTTGGTTTACTGATTCGTCATTTTACGTGTCTCTCACTCTCTCACAATGGCGCTGCCTAACGTGCTTCGAATGGATTCTTACATTCGTTACTTTTCTTTGTTTGTTGATCTGTCATTTTACGTGTCTCTCTCTCACAATTGCGCTGTGACTGTCTAACGTCCTTCGAATGGATTCGTAACTTTTTTTATTTGTTTGTTGATTCGTAATTTTACGTGTCTCTCTGACTCTCTCACAATGGCGCTGTCTAACGTGCTTCGAATGGATTCTCAAATTCGTTATTTTTTTTTGGTTTGTTGATTTGTCATTTTACGCGTCTCTCTCTCACAATAGCGATGTCTAACGTGCTTCGAATGGATTCGTAACTTTTTTTTTTTTTGGTTTACTGATTCGTCATTTTACGTGTCTCTCACTCTCTCACAATGGCGCTGGCTAACGCGCTTCGAATGGATTCGTACATTCGTAACTTTTTTCTTTTTGGTCGTTGATTCGTAAATTTACATGTCTGACACAGTGGCGCTGCGGCGCTGCATGCGTCGAATGGATTCGTACTTTTCTAATACATCGCTGTTATTCGTAACTATTCGAAATCTCGTTTATTCTTTACTTTCGTTTTTGACATGTGCCTATAGTCTCCGCCCCTGGATGTAGTTTTGAGAGGCCGGCCCCTGGATGTAATTTAGAGAGACCGTGTGACTCCGTGTGACTGTAGTGTAGTGAGGGAGGAACAGAGAGAGAGCAGAGCAGAGAGCAGAGCAGAGACTGAGAGCAGAGAGAGTGGTATTGTTGGAGTTGTGGTTGTTGTTTTTGTGTGGACTGAATTTGTGATTTGTGTGGAATTAGAATGTCTGGGAGTGAGAATGTATGTGTGAGTGAGAGTGTTGGTTTGAAAGTTGTTGTTGTGAGTGAGAGTGGAGAGGACTCAGGGGATCGGATGAGTGGAGGGGAGCGCCGGATGAGTGGAGGGGATCGGATGAGTGGAGGGGAGCGCCGGATGAGTGGAGGGGATCGGATGAGTGGAGGGGGGCGCCGGATGAGTGGAGGGGATCGGATGAGTGGAGGGGAGAAGAGTGGAGGAGAGAGGAGTGGAGGGTCAGGGGGTGGAGGGGAGCACAGGAGTGGAGGGGACTGGAGTGGGGGTGAGAGGAGGATCAGTGGGGGGTTGAGGAGAGAGGAGGGAAGAGTAGAGAAGAGGAAGCGTAGTAGAGAGGACAGGGAGAGGAAGCGTAGTAGAGGGGACAGGGAGAGGAAGCGCGGAGGGGACAGGGAGAGGAAGCGCGGAGGGGACAGGGAGAGGAAGCGCGGAGGGGAGAGGAGGCGTGAAGAGGAGATGAAGAGTGGAAGGGAGCATGGCCATGGAAGTGGAGTGGAGCGGGAGCGGGAGCATGGCCAAAAAAAGAGGCGTATGCCCCCCCCCCATATCAGAAGATGAAATGTCTGACACCGGCGACCACCAGCGAACCAAACGCAAGCAGCAGCAGAAGACGATGACGTCATCAACAAGGGGGCCAGTCTTTACCCCCCAGGAAAACGCTGCTCTGGTGGCTGCTGTTATGAGGGACAAGGCCACATTGTTCAGCCTCAACGTCCCTACTGCCCAGAAGACAGCAGCCTGGGATCGAGTCCGGGACTCTGTGAATGCCCTGTCCAAGGTTCGCAGGACCACCGCTGGTGTCAGGCACAGGTAATAATTATTCAAATTTTATATCACTCTTAGAACACACCCCATATTTGTGAAAAACACACACAGTAGGCTTTGAGTAATAAACTGATTTGAACGTAACACAAATATATTTAATATATTTATTTGACACAGACAGACACAGAAAAGTAACATGTAAAATAAAAATAATATTAACGTGTGTATATTTACTAAATATACTATTTTCATTTGCAGATTTTATGATTGTCGGGCCTCTGTCCATAAAAAAATTGAGAGGCAGGCCACTGGAGGCAAGACTGTCTTATTTAGACAGTGGGAGGCAGAGCTTAAGGATGGCCTCCTACTTCACGAAGATGCCCCGCCCCCTGGAGTGAGCACTGCCAGTGCCAGATCCGCCGCCAAGCACCAGAGACTGAGAGCTGGTGAGTAAAATAAAATCTATCATTATATATTGCAGTTATATGGTTGTTGTTTGCAGCTCACTATATTTTTTATGACTGCGGCATGTGAGACTTACGTTTTGCTTTACATTCATGTTTTCCAGATCGATCAATGTCATCATCCGTGGAGGAGGGAACAGGAACAGCTGCTTCTGCTTCATGCCCCCCTCAATATTCTGGCAGTGGTGAGTACCTACTACCTACCTAACCAACACAAAGCAAACATAATAACAAACATCTATTTATTGTATTTAACCACTTCAGCCCCCGATGATTTTCCCCCCTTCCTTACCAGAGCACTTTTTGCGATTCGGCACTGCGTCGCTTTAAGTGACAATTGCGCGGTCGTGCGACGTGGCTCCCAAACAAAATTGGCGTATTTTTTTGAACAGAAATAGGGTGGTATTTGGTGGTATTTATTTGATCACCTTTGCGGTTTTTATTTTTTGTGCTATAAACAAAAAAAGAGCAACAATTTTTAAAAAAAAAATCAATATTTTTTACTTTGTTTGTCATAAAAATTATCCCCCAAAAATATAAAAATAAATATTTTTTTTTCCTCAGTTTAGGCCGATACGTATTCTTCTACATATTTTTTGGTCAAAAAAATTACGTTAAGTGTATATTAATAATTGGTTCGCGTGATCACGGACATATGTACGCAAATGATCATGTACAGATGACTGTGTGCAGGTGATCACGGACATATGTGTGCAGATAATCATTGACACATGTTATTTTACCGGGACATATGTGAGGGACATGTGTTTTTATTATTTTGGGACATGTGTTTTTATTAGGGGACATGTGTGTTTTGGGGACATGTGTGGGGACATGTGTGTTTACACTGTGGGGACACTACACTGGTGATCAGTGAGTAAAAAGCTGTAAAAACAGCTAATACTCACTGATCACCAGCCGGCTGGAGTGATCCGCTCTCCTCTCCTCACCAACGACTTCCGTGTGAGGAGAGGAGAGCCGATTGCCTAGCAAACGGCTGTTTGTTTACATCACATGACGGCTGTGATTCGACACGGCCGTCATGTGATCAGGAGGGCCAATCACCGACCCCTCCTGCCGATCCGAGATGCGCCGTGTCCGGGTGACACGGCCGCATCGGGATCGCGCCACTGCGCTGGCACGCGCGCGATCCCTCTACTTCAGAAGGACGTTCCAGAACGTCAGATCAGAAGTAGACGGCTCCCACCCGGCCGTCTATGTACAGTGGCCGGGTGGGAAGTAGTTAAGTACCGTAGTTTATCGCGATTCCAAGAGCGTTTGCAATTTTAAACCATAACATGTTCGATATCTATCTATTTTACTTGGAGTAACATCGACTATCGCAATATCCCCAAAAATTGGGCTAAATACATTTACTGTAAAAAAAAAATGTTTTTAATTCAGTTAATTTCTCACCTAAAATTGCTTTTGAAAGGCCGCTGTGCAAATACACACACAGTGCACATATATATATATATATATATATAATGTTTGTGGGTTCTCAGTAATTTTCTAGAAAAAAGTTTTGATTTTAAATTGTAAACAATAACTGTCATAAATAGGCTTGGTCCAGAAGTGGTTACCATAACTCTTTATTCTATCTTTAACAGAAAGCCTGAGCCGCCATATCCCAGACCCTCCAGCATCAGCTCCTTCTGCCAGGAAGCAACGCCCCATTTCTCCTCAACGTAAGTACTAGAATACGCAAGCTGCCAATATAAAGAAAAAAGGACACAAGGCACCATCATCCACACTAAGTTCACAAACACATAAAAAAAGCTACAACCATCCATTTTTAAGTTCATACACACAGCACACACCCCAAACTAGGGGTCTACCGATTAATGGTGGCCCCTTTTTTTGTAATTATCGTTGACAAACTTACCAATATAGTGCTTCAAGGTGTTGTACTCGGGTGATGCTTGCAGCGGCAGACATCACCCGTCCGGTGCCGTTTTTTAACAACCAATGTGGCTAAGCACTAGCAGCCGCTTGTCTGTTATTACAAACAGTTGGAGGGGAAGTCCTCCCCAGAAGTGCAGTCGCTGTAAATCTGAGGAGAAACTCTGAATTGAGGGGAAGCTCTGCTGATTTTATCTTCCAATCGTGTACAAACAAACATTCTGTTTTTTTTCCCTTGCATGACTGTCCCCCTCAGATCTACAGCGACTGCACTTCCAAGTGCACTTGTAGTGGAAAGTGTATTTTCCTTTAGTAAATAGACCCCACTGTTAGTATTGTAACCTATAATTGTTTATTCTATTACTACAATATTTGGAAATGCATCTGATCTTAGTATCTGAACGCCACTACAATCAGACAGCCACCAGTAACAGTAAGTTAGTAACTAGGGTGGAACTTAGAAGAGTAGTGAAAATAAATTATTTGCTATATATTATAAAGAGAAAAACAAACCTATTTTTATTGAAAGCGTTTGTTTAAAAAAAAAAAAGAAACCTGTTCCCTTAAAAACTTAAGGAAGGACCACCCGCCGCAGTTATATGTCGGCTGTTTGAAGAGGACCACCATTGTTATGGCAGCAGATAGCTGCCATAACCCCGGTATCTTCTTCAGCGGGCGGTCCTCTTTCAGATAAAATTGGTTACTGCGGCGGACTTGCCGCAAGTTCACTTTTATCAGGGGCCAAAGAGGCGGTGGAGACGATCAGGTCCACTTCTGCCCTCCAATCTTAAAGGGTTTTTTTTTTTGGGTGGGGGAGAAGAATATGACATTTCTTTTTATATTAATTTTTTATTGTATTTTTGTGTAGATAATATATGAGATCTGAGGTCTTTTTGACCCCAGATTTCACATTAAAGAGGACCTGTCTTTGTTTTTTTCTATTACAAAGGATGTTTACAATACATTCCTTGTAATAGGAATATATGTATATGTTACACAAATAGTATTTATTTTTTAAAGGACAATGTCAAAATAAAAAGGAATAAAATATGTTTTTATTATAATCTCTAGAAATCAATTTCTTTGAATGCTAGCATCAACATTGGCTATCTCGTCTATTTCAGATCAACAAGAAGACCTGTCAGACGGGATTTCGCTCCGGGATGAGACCGAGCTGACCCCTTTGGCCCAGAAGCAGACTCTAGGGCCACAGGAAGCTGCCCCCCCTGTACGTCCTCCACTGCCTCACCCTCCAGAGGAGCAGCCAGTGCCGCAGTTGCCACCACCAACACCGAGTCAGACAACTGTCCTGCTGACAGAGATGCGGAGGCTGGCCAAAGCCAACAAAAAAATGCAGAGGGAGAATCGTAGGTTGAACCGGACCCTCCACCGTGCCATCAGAAACCACACTGATGATATGGAAAGGATGTGGGTCCGGTTCAACCAACAACAGAACCAGGCAATGGAGCATTGCAAATTATGTTTGCTGGAAGCAATTTCCAGACACAATGCTCCATTGCCTGGTACTAGCTCTACCACCACCATGAGCAGCCGAGAAGCCTCTCCATCATGAAACCAGCATCCACTGCGTGCTCCAGGACCATAGCTATTTTGTTTGTTTGTTCTGTTCAAATCTAATATATTATTTTATACTTTTATTTTGTGTGTAAAAATAAAGTTGTTTTGAAGTAATAAAACCAGCAGTCTTTAGTGCTTGATTTTGTTGAGGGAGGTGTTTATGTTTACAGCACACTAGACACATAGACACACTGTGATAAGCCACATTGACACAGAAATAAAAAGTTCCCTCCTACGCCTGCTCCGCAACTCAAAAGGAGTGTTGCAAAGCGAGCTATACATTCTGTCCCCCACCCCATCCCATTCCCCATCCAAGGTAGCCAGGCAGACATATAGGACAGAATAAGGTGACAGACACTACTGTACAACTGAACATAGAAATGTTTATTAGGTCTCTCTAAAGCATAAAGCAACTCCAACAATAAATTATTAATAACTTAACTTAACAGTAGTTAGTTCCCTTCTGCAATGGCAGAAAACAAAAACACTCCCCTTCCCCCACCCAAACATATTGGGGCACATCAGGGCATATTGGGGCACATCAGGGCATACTGGGGCACATGGCATATTATTGGGGCACATTGGGGAACATCAGGCCACAGCGTTTACCAGCTTGTGGATTAGTATAATTACATTTGGCACATCGAACAACAATTGAATGGGTATAAATATTTTTTGGGCATTTAAGAAACTTTGATTGTGGGGAGGGACAGGGTCCAACTAAAGAGTCTAAGACCAAGAGGCCATCTCTGCTGCAGAGTGCAGACAGTCAGTCAGTGAGTTCAAGGAATGTCCAGAGTAAGGGAGGGGTACCCCAGCTTTGGCAAATTTATTTTCAAAAATGCTAACTGCTCCATTAGCTGGGGGGACAACTGTGATCTTTGGGGTGACAGGATGTTTCCCGTCACAGAAAACACCCGCTCACTCTGGACACTTGTTGGAGGGCAGGACAGTAGCTCCTTGGCAATATCTGCGAGGGCAGGCCACTCCTCGCTCTTCTCCTGCCAAAAAGACATAGGATCTGTGGTGGGGTGCATTGGTGGGGATGACAAATATGTCATGACAACCTCCTTTGATGAAATGCGTTTCCTGGGGCGCACTATGCTGCTGGAGGTTCCCATTAGGGTGTCAAATGCCTCAGTCAAGACGGAAGAAGATGCTCCGCGACCGCTGGCAGGAGCTCTGCTGCTCACTTCAGAATCAGTAGATGCTGTTGCATGGGAGAGGGGGTTTTCAATATCTTCTTCCTCCTCTTCCTCCTCTCCCAGCTCTTGCGGCCTTACCATCTGCCTTTCCCTCTGACGCACCCTGTCAATCAGTCTGTCCCGCCATGTTGTGAGAGCACTGCACTGCACAGCCATTTTGCCCTTGCAACGAGGGTCACACATGGCAGCCAGCATCAGTTCTGGGCAAGAGGCGGTCAAATCCTGCGTGCGCCTGCCTAATTCCAAGAGAAATGTCTTGAGCAGAGCCAACACATCAGGTTGAGGGACACCACCAGGCAAAGGTTCCTGAGCTGACATGAACCGCTCCAATTTAGTCTGAAGATGGTTAAAAAGCGGCAGCACATTAGCAATGCTGGCATCCTCGCGGCTCAGATGTTCTGTCACAGAGAGGAATGGTTTGAGGACTGCCACAATCTGCCCAATTATGGCCCAGTCCTCCCTGCCTAAAGGTCTCTCTATGCCGATATTATGTTCGCAGGCCATGGCATGGAGAGCCTTCTGCTGCTCAAGGATGCGTTCCAGCATTGCTAGGGTTGAATTCCACCTAGTCCCCACATCCTGTTTTAGGCAGTGTTCTGGAAGGCCTGCCTTCCTCTGTTCCAACCTGAGGAGGTGGCTGTCCCTCACACTTCGATGGAAGTGGCCAGCCATCTTCCGGCAAGAGTCCACCACTTTGGACAGCCTTCCATCGCCGCCAGAATTAGCCTCCACCAATCGGAAGCTGTCGGTTACCACCTGGTGGAGAAGGTGGGCTGAGCAGCGCACACCCACAAATCTGCCATCCCTTACAGCCTTCACCATGTTGCTGCCTCCGTCTGTCACAATATAGCCAATCCTGTAGCTGTTGCTGTCAGTGTCTGCCTGAAACCACTGCAACAACATTTTCTGCAGGGCTTGCAGGATATTTTGCGCTGTATGCTTCTCATCAAGCACCTCAGCGTGCAGCAGAAAAGAACGGTGCCCCTCTTTGACAAGTGCTGATGACGAGGATCCAGATGACACCTTGCCCTGCCACCAATGTGCCGTCAGGGACAGGAAGGCGTGTCGGGCACTAGATGCACTCCACAGGTCAGTGGTCAGGTGCACTGCCTGTCCACCTGCCTTTCTAATCTCGTCCTTCAGCACCCCAACACAAGACCTGTATAAGGCTGGCACCACAGTTTGGCTAAAGGTCTTTCGTGATGGCACACGGTACTGTGGTGCAACAGCCTGCATCAACTGCCTGAAGGGCTCACCTTCTACCATATTGAATGGTGCTCCTCCAACTGCAATAAGCTGGCCGATCAGGCGTGTAATCTTCCTAACCTGTGCCTGAGACATTCCTTTTGTACTGTGAAAGCCACCAAAATCTTCCAGGGTGGCCTGGTGGCTGGTATGGGTTGGATGTGGGGTGGTGGTGCTGGTACTTATGGTGGTGGCTGTGGTGGTGCCACTATTGGTATTGGTTCCTCTTTTGGTGTTTGGAGGGGACACAATTTTCTCCCCTAACAGCACAGCCTGGTGGTGCACACGCATGTGCTGGTTCATCCCGCTGTTGCTGAGATGCCCTATGTCTCGGCCCCGGCTGATGTCCCTGCCACAATGCTTGCATTTGGCCTTCTGACCAACGCCAATTTTGGTGAAATGCAGCCAAACGCTGGAACGGCAGCCAGCACCAATGACACTGCCCGCAGTGCCTGGTGATGGACTCACATCCACTGCAGTGGTTGGACTGTCTTTCTGAGGTTCAGCAGGAGGAGCAGGATGAAGAAGAGAATGAGATCTGAACATCACGGGTATTTTGGGTGCTGTTGCTGTGGTTGCATTGGCCGATGATGCTGGAGGCTTTGAAATAATGGCAGGGGACTTATAAGGGGAGAAAAGTAGTGGGGAGTCAGGGGAGATATATTCTCCTGGGCTGTCGCTGGGGCCAACATGGGTAGATGCCGATGCCGATGGTTGGTAATCAAAGTTCTCCATGTGAAAACTTGTTTCCATCTCTTTCTCTTCTTCTACATTGCCAGGGGAAGACTGATGATCTTTACAATGTGTTGTAAGCTGACTCTCCTCAGGCTCCTGCTTGCTTATCTCGAAGCTCCCTGGAGTGCTGATAGTGATAACATCATCATGAGCTTGTTCAGCCTGGGCCTTCTCACATGTTTCATGCAGCATGCTGTCCAAGATCTCCATCTTTGGCTGCACAAAGGTGTGTGCACTGGGAAGTTTCCCTTTGGTCTGCCCTCGTCCTCTTCCATAAAAGGTACGAGTGGGCATGCTAGTGCTACCAGCAGCAGTACTTGTACAAGGTAAGTCCTCCTGGAACAGCTGGCGACGTGATGTCTGCGGTTTGGCAGGCTCTTTCACTCCTCCTGGTCGCCTCAACTTCATGGGAGGTGAGCTGAGCTCAGGGGCCGCAGAGACAGAACGTCCCACCTGCTGCTGTTCTACTTTACGCCGGCTCGAAGCTCTTCCTCTCCCAGCAGCAGCACTCTTTCTGCCTTGATCTACTTGTTTGCTGCTCATTTTGCCTTCCAAGTCAAAAAAAGACAAAAAAAAAAAGATGAGCAGACTAAAACAAAAATCTGGAGTAAAAGAAGAAATCCAATAGCAAAATAAGCTATCAAGGATAATACTCTTGCAGACTCGAACAGATATCAGGGCAAATGAATATCAAAAATCCAAGGATCGCAACGATATTTGAGCAGATGCACTGGCACAAATAGTTGACTGTATGATCAGCTCCACAAAGAGAAGTCATATGATCAGGGCGTGCCCTCTGCCCTGCCCTGTAGGCCTCAGCATCACAAGAAAACCTCTGATGTGATTGGTCAACCAACAGTCACATGTTTCTGTAGTAAAGAAATTTGGACCAACAAAGAATTCGTTATTATTCGTACACTGTCGATATTCGTTATACTGAATATCGAATCCATTCAAATCATTCGTTATATCCGCTATAATAATTTATTTTGTATTAGTTGAAATTAGATATTATTTGGTAGTTGGAGCCGAAATTCTAATCATTCGTTATATCCGCTATAATAATTTCTTTCGTATTAGTTGAAAATTAGAAATTCAATATATTTGGTAGTTGAATTCGAATAGTTTGGAGCCGAATTTCGAATCACTCGTTATATCCGCTATAATAATTTCTTTAGTATTAGTTGAAATTGAAATTCGATATATTTGGTAGTTGAATTCGAATAGTTTGGAGCCGAATTTCGAATCACTCGTTATATCCGCTATAATAATTTCTTTAGTATTAGTTGAAATTGAAATTCAATATATTATTTGGTAGTTGAATTCGAATAGTTTGGAGCCGAATTTCGAATCACTCGTTATATCCGCTATAATAATTTCTTTAGTATTAGTTGAAATTGAAATTCGATATATTTGGTAGTTGAATTCGATTAGTTTGGAGCCGAATTTCGAATCACTCGTTATATCCGCTATAATAATTTCTTTAGTATTAGTTGAAATTGAAATTCGATATATTTGGTAGTTGAATTCGAATAGTTTGGAGCCGAATTTCGAATCACTCGTTATATCCGCTATAATAATTTCTTTAGTATTAGTTGAAATTGAAATTCGATATATTTGGTAGTTGCCGGATTCGAATAAATTTAGAATAATTTGGATCCGAAATTCGTAAACGGAATTTCGTATTCCGTACAGAATTCGTATCCAAAAAAATTCGTAATTCGGTTCCGTACGAATGTACGAATTTCGAAAAATTCGTACGAATTTACGATTCGTACGAAACTAACCGCACATGTCTAGGAGATATAAATCCAGCTCTTCCCTCCTGCCGGGGGAAGCTGCCCGCTTGCGACATGGTCCTCGGATGGGCTGTGCCCGGAGGCGATGTCTTGAGGCGTCTGGGGTCGTAAGAAGGTCGACCGGAGCTGTTTAAGGGGATGAGATAAGCCAAGACTGTTTCTTGTCCTTGTGTAAACA
Organism: Lithobates sylvaticus; assembly: GCA_028564925.1. Taxonomy (NCBI): domain Eukaryota; kingdom Metazoa; phylum Chordata; class Amphibia; order Anura; family Ranidae; genus Lithobates; species Lithobates sylvaticus. The sequence goes on from CM053038.1 coordinate 68,095,770, forward strand.
TACGTACCCAACTGCTGTGCTCTGGAAAGGACAAGTGTGCGCACGTACGTGGACGTGCGTACACGGTAAGTTTTTATATTTTACCTGGAGAAACACCGTCCAACCTGTGCAGGGTGGACCTACTGAACTTGGACTGACCTAGGGAAGGAAAAAATAAAGAGAACTGGAGAGGTGTGCCTCGTGGGGTGTGTCCCCCGTCTATGCATATACACTACTTATTTATTTATTTTTTTTTCTGAGTGAAATGAGAAACGTTTGTGCCATGTCGTGGGCGCAAGGTGTCGTTTTATGAGTGTGACTGCTGATTGCCCGTGGGCGAGAATTTCGGAATGAAATGAGGCAAATTCGACTGGGGTACGTTGAGGCGAACTGATGCATGGTAGATGCCATCGGATTCGGATCAGGACGTTTTTGTGTGACAGCGAACTGATCGGCATGACAGAAGTACGAAACGGTCGAGCCGCGATGGCGACTGTAGACGAAACCAGACTTCTGGAGCATGTACTGAAATGAGGCCAACGGATGTTCAGGGCGCATCGGTCCGAACCAGCGCGCAGCGCGACTGGGTTCGAAGCGAGGTACGGCCTGGCGGTGAGAGAAAATGAGGGGAACCATTCCCTGAGATGCTGAACGGTCGGTCGGGTCTCACGACCGACGACGAGCAGACTCAGGGGTGGTTACTGAAATGAGGCCGACAAACCTGGGGTACGTTGGAGGCGAAGACCGATCCGCAAAGGTGCGACCGGTTTCGAATCAAAACGTGACTCGTGAGGTGAAATGTTTTCCTCGTGACAGAGGCGCCGAGCGGTGAGCCTAAAAAACTTTTCGACTGACAGCGACCGTACTTCTGGAGCACGGAATGAAATGGGGCCTGGGAGCACCTTGGGGCGTGCCGGTACGAATCGAGGCACCGGGGTGCGCCTAGACTTGAATCGGAACGTAATACGTGACAGTGAAATGATGCCATGACAGAGGTGTTTTTTTTCGACCGGTGAGTCGAGAAATTGCGGCTAAACGGCCGCTCCCTGGGTCATGTATTGAAATGGGGTTCCACTGCTGGGACATGCCGGGACGAATCGGATGTGGCTAGATTCGAACGGCGTGTCGGTGCAGGACCGTGAAATGGTGAAATGACTGAAATGTTTTTGAAATGGCTGAAATGTGACCGTATGGCATGATACTGCGACTGATTCCGAATCAGGTGATGCGTAAGCGACCGGCTACTGTATGCAGATAGCGGTACGGATGCAACGTACGGGTACTAATGAAATGACTTGTGCGTATGTGAACAGCGAGATTCGTGACAAGGTAAGTAACGTTCATAAGTGAAATGGTGGTCAAACGAGACCCCTACCTGCGGCAGCCGAGCCAGATACAGTGTACAAAACCTTCGAACGAGAGCAATCCACGAGACGTCTGGCACTCACGAACGCTAGCGAAATCGAGTAGTCGGCTTAGTGACGTAGTATATCGCGCACCGGAACCGACGAAGACCACAGGTGAGTGGGCCGGTTAAATACCCTCCCGGGCTCCTCCCATAAATTCAGGCCACCATGTTGGCCTTCCACATATAAAAAACACCATTTATATACAGCATGTCAAACAGAGACGTTACATTGAAGTAGACAACATGTTTCGCTGTCTGTATATCCGCTTCTTCAGGGCCTGCTTGCTTCGTAACTACCTCAAAATCTTAAAACCATCCAGGATATCCGGATTAGGGGAAGACCAAAATCAACCCACATTACAGGCAAGGAATGTACAGCAAAGAAAACACCAACCATCACAGATCGAATATGCACCTTACTTGTGATAGAAGATAGGGAGGGCTCTCTTTAAGGATTGGTTCACTCCCTCCTTCTACATAGTAGATCCCCCATCATCAATTGGCAATCCCGAAGGGGCACTGCAAAAGCATAGATGTCATATGGGATTCCCCACATGGAGATGTAGAGAGAAGAGTGTTGGCTTACTGCAGGACCAGCCCAAAGTGGAACAAAATCCGGGTCTCCCGAGGATCCCGCACATCAGCATACATCCAATATCCTGGATGGTTTTAAAATTTTGAGGTAGTTAGGAAGCAAGCAAGCCCTGAAGAAGCGGAAATAGAGACTGCGAAACATGTTGCCTACTTCAATGTAACATCTCCATTTGACATGCTGTATATAAATTGTGTTTTTTATATATGTAGGGGTGTGTATATTATTCCCCTACTGTCCTATGTCTATATGGGGTTTCTCATTTTTCTAATAAATATTTAAATGCATATATGTATCTTTATTTGTCTGGAGACCATTTAACGCCCAAATCCATTACACATTCCTTTTCCCAAACAGACTTTTATCCTACTGTGTTTGTGTACTTTGATGTGGATAGCTGTGCGTTTGCACTATCCTTTTTGTTTTAATTGCATTGGGCTGGTGCCTTGTAATGCATTGATGTGTATTGCTGTTCCCAACAATAGGGAACACCCTCTGACATGTTTTAACGCATCAATAAGAGGCCTTGAATTTTTTTGACCACAGTTTGTCGCTTGTTTGACCAGCAAACCTCTAAATATGTGCTAGGGCTTGTTTACACAAGCTTTAGTCTCTGAAGAGCGACCCACATTTGGGTCGCTCTTCAAAGAGCATTTGACAGGCAGTGAGGATGCGTTGTATTACCCACTCACCACCTGCTTTAACTCCTAGTGTGCCAAAAACAACATTGCATGGGGTAGCGGGTCGCTTGCAGAGCGGGCCCATTCCCCTGAATAGGTTCCATTTGGTGGATGATACACCCTGCCAAAAATGACACGGTGAATCATTTCTGAAGCAGTGGTGAAGCAGGGCATCACGCCTGAGGCATATGTAAATGCACAGCTAGTGCTGCTGAAGCTTTGGTTGAACTTGAAGGACTTGTGTCTTTTTTCAACTTAACTATGTACTGTAACTATGTAACTATAGTAAAGGGTAGCAGTTGGGGGTGGTAAAAGCATGGATTTGGCCCCACCCCCCTCAACCGCTACTGTGAACATTAAAGTGACCTTAAACTCTGGTTTTAAAAAAAGTAAAAAAATTATATTCTAAATAATGATAAAAAAAGAGGCTGATTGAATTTTTTTTAACTGTATCAATAACTTTTTGAATATATGAGAATACCATAAAAGTAAACCACCACATATTGCGGCAGCATATCGGTGGAGGACATTGTTAATAAATTCCTGGAACACTGCAGGAGTGCTGCATAGACCGAAGGGAATTACAAGGTATTCGTAGTATCAGGACCTAGTTGTAGCACCCTCTAGGTAGGTAGGTGCTAGAGTAGGATTTTTTTGTCTTAGGGTAGCCACATTTAGACAAGCCTGGCTAGCAGCCAGGCCTGTTTGTTTTGAACTGGGCTGGGAGTGGCTCACGTTAGCAGCTGGTGACTCACAGGCAGCATCACTAAGACCTCCCTCTTCTAGCTAGAGCTTTCTGGAAGGTATTGGAAAGAGTGGACAGCAGGAGAGGAGAGGTGGAGCTGCCTGGGGTACTATAAGGAGCCCTGACCAATCCCCAATTTGAATTGGCAGGGAGCAGGCCTCCTTAAGTACCCTGGGTCAGCCCAGTTGAGGGGAGTTGAAGTTGTTCAGACCTTGGAGATGGAATTCTAGGATGTCAGGGCCTTTGTGGGAGCTCCCCAGTCTGGGTGAGGGTGACCTTGGGCCTGGGCTTGGGTGCGGTAGGAGCCCTTGAAGAAAGCGTGTAGGTTCTGGACAGAAGGCACAGGATGAGCAAGAGAGGACAGGAGGAGAGAGCATTGCCGTGCAAGTCTCCAGGGAGAGGAACAATTGGTCGCAGCCAGGAGAGGGCTGGTGAGTGACAGGCACAGTCAGGAGGACTGGGGAGGCACGCCTGAGAGGACTGGGAGCATGCAGTCTGGGATGGGTGCAGAGCCAGCAGTGTGGACTGTGGTGTCATGGGCAGTGGGGAGGGGTAGCTGCAGCCAGGAGGGCTGGCAGGGCCTGAAGATGGGTTACTGGGCTTAGTAACCGAAGATAGGGCAGCTAGCACCAAGAATTTTCATTGCTACACTAAAGGGGCCCACGGTCCCTGCCTGGAAAAGGCAGTTGATTAAGCCTGGCTAAGCCAGTGTCAGGCCTAACCATGCAGTGCTAGCTGTGCCTGGAAGCTCAAGCAAGTAGAGTGCTGGAGGAGCTGAGTAATAGTCTGCAGTAGGAGTTGTGCTGGAGGAAGAGGCCTGTATATACATGAGTGCATATACGTTGTCCCAATTGATTGTTCTAAAATTCACTGGACATCCCATACTTCCTATACCCTATCCAAGTTCAATTCCCTCAATAAAAAAACAAAGCTTTTGGATTGTTCATTGCCTTGGAGTGTCTGAGGATTGAATGCCGGGCTGGGCAAGGTGATAGGTAGGCCACAACACTAAGCAGCCCCTACGGGGGTACTGCTACATAGTATTAAACACAGTTTTCCATTTGTCGCCCTCCTTAATCCTCACAAGACTATATGTTCCTCTCAAATCGAGCGAAGCGAAGACCATTGCTCTCTTGACGCAGTCAAATAATTCTGTAATCAATGGGATCAGATAAGCATTCTTAAAGCGGAGCTCCACCCTAAAGTGGAACTTCCGCTTATCGGATTCCTCCCCCCCTCCGGTGCCACAATTGGCACCTTTCAGGAGGGAGGGGGGGTGCAGATACCTGTATAATACAGGTATCTGCACCCATTTCCGGGACTAGCTGCCCCGCCCCTATCCGAGGATGCCCGCCCATATCCGAGGATGCCCGTTGTGTCTTGGGAAACACACAGTTCCCAGGACACAACGGGGACCCATAAAGACGCGCAGCGCGACTCGCGCATGCGCAGTAGGGAACCGAGCAGTGAAGCCGCAAGCTTCACTTCCTGATTCCCTGACAGTGGAGGGTGGCGGGGGCAGCCAAGAGACGAGCGATCGCTCGTCATCTTCTGCCAACATCGCTGGAACCTGGAACAGATAAGTGTCTATTTATTAAAAGTCAGCAGCTGCAGTATTTGTAGCTGCTGACTTTTAAAAAAAAAAAATTCAGGTGGACCTCCTCTTTAACTGTAATGTAATTGAGACCCCTGTAATAAATACAAGGTCTCAGTTCACCACTCTTCTTTATCACAAAGAAAAAGCCAGCCCCGGCAGGAGACGAGGATTTGCAGATGAACCCCCAGGAAAGTGAATCTACAACATAGTCCTTCATGGCCTTATCCTCAGAGACAGACAAAGGGTAAACCTGGCCACGAGGAGAAATGGTACCAGGTTGAAGGTCAATTGTGCAATCATAAGGCCGATGTGGAGGCAAAATACCTGCATGACCTTTGTCAAAGACATCACTGAATTCAAGGCATTCCTCTGGCAATGAAGAGAGTGAAGATGTGCACATGACCTTTATCACTTTCTGAAAACATGTATTACTGCATTGTGATGACCAATAGAGAACCTCAGCATGATGCCAATCAAAAGAGGGATTTTGTCTCTATAACCAAGGATAGCCAATGACTACTGGGTAATGAGGTGAGGAAATTATTTGAAATTGGATCATCTCATGGTGAAGAGCCCCTACAGCCATGGTCAATGGAGCAGTCACATGGGCAGGCTATAAAGGTAGCCTCAATGGCAAGTGGGGATGCACGAGGCTGCAGTGGTATTGAGTAATTTGATACGAAAGCACTGTGAACAAGCCTGCAGCCCCAGAATCGAGTAGAGCCTGGGTATGGATGGAAAACTCAGACTAGGAAAGGGTAATGGGAAATAGAGGCTTATCCTTCAGGATAGCTGGAGATGCAAAGACGCCACCTAAGGTCTGTCCCCTACATGACCTCAGGGGCGGGCGTTTCCCGGACGGGTAGAACAAGGCTTCAATAAGTGACCTGCCTGGCCACAATAAAGGCACAATCTCTCCCTCCTCCTTCAGGCCCTCTCTTTGGTAGAGAGACTTGTTAAGCCCAGCTGCATGGGCTCTACGTCACTGGAGGGCCCAGGAGGCATGGGAGGTGAGGGAGGCATAGGTGGGTAAGTTCAGAGCCAAACGTACAGGAGGCTTCTTAAGGGAAGGTCTCTCTCGAAGTGTGGTATCAATGAGAATGGCAAGCAAGATAAACTCCTCAAGATTTCTAGGTATGTCTCGGGCTGCAATCTCATCTTTAATGTTATCCGAGAGACCATGAGAAAAAGCAGCCACAAGGGCCTCATTGTTCCAACCAACTTCTGCTGCCAGAGTACAGATTTCAATGGGGTAGTCGGCAACAGTTCTCGTACTCTGTTAGAATGACATGAGGCCTTTGGCAGCATAAGTGGAGCGAGTGGAAAGCTCAAATACCCTTTTAAAGGAGGCCACAAACTCAGGGTAATTCTGGAATACTAATTTTGGGGTCTCCCATAGAGGGTTTGCCCAAGCCAAGGCTCTATCAGAAAGCAAAGAAACAATGAAGTCTACTTTGCTTCTGTCCATAAGGAACGCCTGGGGCAACAACTCAAAATATATTCCAACCTGGTTGAGAAACCCTCTGCAGTAGCTGGATCGCTCCCAAAATGCTGGAAAAGTGGAGCGAAACCAGTCATACCTCTTACAGAGGTAGTATTAGAGGTGGGTGCCTGCACAGAGACCAGAGCAGCAGCAGCAGGGATGGCAGAGCACCCGGAGTTGGAGGATCCAGGTGAGCAGTTAGAATCAGGAGCGTCTGTAACGCTATGGCAAACTGATCCATGCGGTGGTCCTGCTCATCCAATCTGTAAAAAATATTACCACTAGGTGGATTGCCTGCATCCTCTGAATTCATGGCCTCCATCTACTGTCAGGGACAATGAACCAGACTGAGACAGAAAATGCAGTTAAAATCACACCTTTAATGTAAAAGTAAAAATAATACAGGAACAGGAATCAGGAACATAGCCAAAAACAGAAGAAAGGGTTAGAAAGCCAAAACAGCTAATCAGATGAGCCAGAATTGGGAAGCCAGCAACCAGTGTTGTCAGAAGCCAAAGATCAGGATCAGGAACCATAAGAAATATCAGCCAGGCAAAGTCATAACAGGAACCCAGCAGAGACACACTGGATATGTTGACCAGGTGAAGGCACGAAGGGAATGAGAAAGGCAGTTTAACCACTTAAGGTCCGGGCCTATTTTTCAGACTCTTTGCTTACAAGTTAAAATAATTATTTTCTAGAAAACTACTTAGAAACCCCTCAGACATTATAATATAAAAATGTTCCAGGGGAAAATTCTGCATTCTGCCATTTGCCTGGGATCGCCAATCCCACCGGGAGACCGGACCCCAGACCCCTCCATAAGTATACCTGTCACTTGCCTATTGCTGTCACAAGAGATGTTTACATTACTTGTGACAGCAATAAAAGGGATAAAAACTATTTAAAGCAACAGTGTAAAAATAAAAAAATATATAAAATAATAATTTAAAAAAAAAAGTAAAATCCCCCCGTGCTAGCGCGCAAAGGCGAACGCATTTATCGGTCCCACATGCACGCAAACCGAGATCGTCCCACACATGTGAGGTATCACCACAAATGTCGGATCATGGGCAGTAATTCTAGCACTAGACCTCCTCTGTACATCTAAAGTGGCAACCTGTAAAGGCTTTTAAAGCATCGACTATGAATAATAGCATTTACGTAGTTTTACGCCTATGTGGGGGCGTGCGTAATTTTAAAGCGTGACATGTTTCGTACCTATTTACTCAGCGTGACACTATCTTTTATATTTTACAAAAAAATTGGGTTAAGTATTGTGGGGTTTTTTTTGCATTAAAATTTAAAAATGTGTATTTTTTTCCCAAAAACTGCGTTTGAAAAATTGCTGCGCAAATACTGTGTGACATAAAAAATTGCAAAATCTACCAATTTATTTTCTAGGGCCTTTGCTTTAAAAAAATATTATAATGTTTGGGGGTTTTAACTAATTTTCTATCAAAAAAAAATTGATTTTCACATGTAAAGAAGAAGTGCCACAAAATGCCTGGTCTTCAACTGGTTAAACAAACTTAAAGAATCCAAATTAAAGTTCTAAAGTTCAGTTTTCCCTGCATTGTTTTTAATGGCCAGGGTGCTATGAGATGCCTCGGGTGCCATGTGAGACAACACTCCTGCACCTTTTGCCCTTTTTGCGGATTATTGCATTTTTTATGAAACTGTCCGCTAAGGAGCCCAAACACCTCGCAGCGCCTGCTGGAAAAGTTGCCGCCTGTTGGGCTTATTATTAAGAAAGGAAAACATTCCTGTCGTTACTTTTTATTGTGCTATATTGATGAAAAGTAATTAGTATTTCTCTGGGTTAATTAGCACGTGTGTGGCACAGCACATGAATTAGCGCCGTGCTCATCACCTTGACTTAATTATAATGATCGAAGCGATTAGAGAATTACACGAGCCCCGGTACCAGCCTCTCCTGGTTGCCTGGCTGCCTGTTTTTTAGTTTCCATGAAACATTTTTTTTTTTCCTTTCTCTTTAGATTTTCCCTCAGGCGAAGATATAATTAAGTTTAAGAAAACACAAGGGGTGATTATATCTTCCTGATCTATTTAATCAAAATCTCAGTGTCGTTACCCACTGGAAAACTGTTCTGTGGAATATGAAAATGATAGCGATACAAGCGAAACTCAATGAGCTACACAAGCTCCCGGGTATATCATGGAGACAAAGCACTGTTGCCGATGTTCTGACATTAAAGGGAACCTGTTGTTACAACTGGCCTTGGAGTACCTCTTCCTAATGAAAATGTATCCCTTAGGCACCTAGGAAGAACAAACTTTGGGACCTGTGCAATTTGCATATAGCAAATCTGGGGCTCAAGCAGGCTGTCCCTAGGTGGAATGCTGTTATGTAGTAGGAAAGTCTTCATTTTCTTAACCCTTTAGAGTCTGGCTTGGGTGGTGCCCATGGGCCAAGAAAGTCCCATTATGTTGGAATACCACTAAGCTATGCATACTTTGACACCCTGCTGGCAACCTGGTTTGGGCTAAGGCAGTCTACAACCTTTTAAGCCTTGACAGCCAGGCTTTGGTGGTGTCCATGGGCCAAGGAAGTCTTATGCCATGGGGCCACTGGGGTTCTGTTCAATGTAGGGACTAAGTTACCCATCCTTACACCCTTCTGTCAACCTGGCTTGGACTGGGCCAGTCTACAGCCTCTTAAGCCTTTACAGCCTGGCTTTGGTGGTGCCTATGGGCCAAGGAAGTTTTATGGCCAATGGAGTTCTGTTCAAAGTATGGACTAAGCTGCCCATCCTAGGACACCCTTCTGCCCCAACCTGGTTTGGGCTGGGGCAGTGTAAAACTTCTTAAGCCTTTAAGACCTGGCTTGGGGGGTGCCCATAGGCCAAGGAAGTCCTATAATGTGGGGCTACCAAGGTTTCTTTCACAGTAGGGGCTAAGATACTCATGCTTGGACACCCTGCTGGCAACCTGGTTTGCAATGGGGCAGTCTACAACCTCTTAAGCCTTTAGAGCCTGGCTTGGGTAATGCCCATGGGCAAAAGAAGTTCTATGATGTGGGGACACCAGGGTTCCATTCAACGTAGGAAGTAAGCTACCCATGCTTGCACACACTGCTGGCAAACTGGCCTGGAATGGGGTGGGCTACAACCTCTTCAGCCTTTACAGCTTGGTGGTGCACATGGGCCAAGGAAGTCGTATGTCATGGGGAACAAGGCCACTACCCAGAGGACATTCCCTTCGGTCAGAGGAATAAGGCAAAGTCCAGACTGTCACTGTCAAAACCTTTTAAGACATGGGAGGAATGTTGCTACTCTTACCTTCCCAAAGACAAGAAAGGAAGTCCTTGTGTTATCTTGCTTATGTTGTATCTGTAGCGGTCTCCCCAACTTCCAAAGGCCTGATGGTGACCCCCAGAGCCCGGGAGAACTGACATTCCTCCTCAGGGTGCAGGTTACTAGGCATAGTGGCTGTGCTGCAAAGTGAAAAGTCTAATGAGAACTTTCCTGACCAGAAATAGCTGACATCCTTCTGTAAATGGTGGGTTGTGAGGCATAGTGGGTGCAAGGTGGACAAAGTTATTGGGTGCCAGACACTTCTTGGATGTAAAAGAGGTTTTATTTCTCTCTCTCTGTGCAGGGAAAGGCCCCAGCAAGGCACCATGTCTGCACATGCAGGAATGCTGTCTCCTATGGCAACAGTCTTTAACAGTTCCTAATTCAAACACAACAGTTCTTTCAGCTTCACTACAACTGCCTCTTGTAGTTCTTCAACACTGAGCTCCCAGTCTCTCACTAGACCCTCTGAATCACTGACTCTGAAGCCCTTGAGCTCCACCAATATCTGCGGTGGTATCTCCCACAAACTTCACCCACGTTTCCCTGCTGGGTCCCTAGCTTGGCACTCCAGATACTTCTCAAGCTTCACCCCTGCTGACAGGCTCAGTTCCTGGCTTGACTCACAGGGCTGCTCTGCAAGCGTCTCCTCCACTGGTTGGCGTCCCTGACTTGATCACTGCCTGAAGCTTCCCGATTCTCCACCGTGCCCATTCAGTGAGAATGCTTTTACGGTATTTGCTTCAGTTACTCACTGTGGTCCCGGTAGTAAGATGTTTGGTACCTTTGTCGCAACAGCTTCCCTTATACCTCTGACCGCTGACAGGTTCTCCGCGCGAGAGAACCGTCACGTCTGGTTTGACTGCAAGCCGCAATCCAAACCCTGCACTGCTCTCTTACTTCTGGATAGGCCCTCACACAGCCTAGCAGTCAAATGCCCCCGGGATAGGCCCAATCTCTGGCCTAGCAGCCCGGGGCACACGACACACGTCCATTCAGACCGCCGTCTGGGTGGCACAGAGCATAGATCACCTGACCTCATCCGAATATATAGGCTCTCCCAGCAGGCCAAGGGATTCAAGAAAACCCCTGCCCATTGGCTGAAATACCCCATATACCCATAACCTGACCTTGGGTTGCCCTTCTCGTATCCAGTACCACCAGTACCCGGCCACCTGGTGGTAGAACAGAAAAGTGCAACAAGGTCAAACTCGCCTTGAGGCGATTCAGTTCGCATTGTAGCGCTATACAAATTATTCATATCCAGTTTGGGAGAAATCCAGTTTGGGAGAAATCCATGGATCTCTAACAATTGACCAGGGTAACGACTCCTGGCAAGTACATTTCTGAGAAGCATCCCTGATTAAGCCCCAGGGCACTACAGTAAAAATGAACAAAGAGAGTTTTATTTTTCTTAACAGGAACTGTGGGAGAGAGAAGGTTAGGGCTAAGGACACCCCTAGGCAAATGCAATAGCAATTAGGCAAACTCCATAGACAAAAATAGAACTAGGCAGACTGCAATACAGATAGCTGAATGCAGCAATCTGTACCTTGTAGCAACTGCTGTCTCCTATAGCAACAACTTCTCTCACAGTATCCTACTGTAGATCTTCCAGTTTAACTTATAGTATCCCCCTGTAGATCTTCCAGCTTAACTCACAGTATCCCACTGTAGATCCTTAAGCTTAGTTTGCCATCTCTCACTAGACTTCTTGGACTCTCAGCTTCCATCTGTATCCCTCGAGCTTCACCCACAGCTAACCAATGTACTTATCTTCAAGCTTTACTTACAGCTACTTGCCGTACTCCTTCAAGCTTTACTCACAGCTACCCGCTGCATTCCTGGATGAGTCTCCACTGAAGCTTTCCTACTCACTTCACCATCCCCCGCCTAGTGAAGCGTCTGCTCTGGTACTCCTTTAGAACTTCATCCCTTCCAAACTTGCCTCTGGTAACAGGAGTGATCATCCCTTTGTGGCAACTGCTTCTCCTTTACCTCTGGCAACGATCAGGCTCCCCTCTGCCTGAGCCTCTAACACCCATACGACAAGTCACGTGTCTTCATCCTCCCCAGATGAAGACACGTGACGTGTCGTAACGCGTAGGGAGTGGCCGTAGGCAAACCAACAGAGAACAGGACGCGAGGAGGCGCTGAGAACGCCGGTGAAGTTCATTTTAACTCTTTATGCCATTTTTTCGCTACTTTAATGTACGAGTACATCATTATTACTTTAGTAAATTTAATCACGTATTCAAACTTACTACACTAGTGGAGGCTTCTCTGTTCCCCTTTTTACCCCCCCCTGGTGTTATGTCATTTTGAGCCAGTGACACTAAGCACTGTAGGTACATAACCCAGAGGCATTAAAAGGAGAAGGACTTGACCGAATCACTCACTAGACTCTGCAGATCTCGGATACCTCAGCAGTGCGGACAGGAGATACCCCTTAAAGGCACATACCCAACAGGCTTGAGGCTCTGCTAATTTCCAGATACCCGTATATTGGGGATACAGGATACCCCAGAAAGGCGCAATTCAATCACATCTAAGGTGAGAGGCTAGAGAGACCAGTCAAGGATACTCTGCAGTCTCCGCTCTACTTCATCACAAAGGTGTTCTATCGGGATGAGGCAGGCCAGTCAAGTTCCTCCACCCCAAACTTATTAATGTAAGTCTTTATGGACCTTGCTTTGTGCACTGGTCCAAATCATGTGGTGGAGGGGGGATTATGGTGTGGGGTTGTTTTTCAGGGGTTGGGCTTGTGAAGGGAATTCTTAAGACATCAGCATACCAAGACATTGTGGACAATTTCATGCTTCCAACTTTGTGGGAACAGTTTGGGGATGCCCCCTTCCTGTTCCTACATGACTGCGCACCAGTGCACAAAGCAAGGTCCATAAAGACATGGATGAGCAAGTTTGGGGGTGGAGGAACCTGACTGGCCTGCACAGAGTCCTGACCTAAACCCGATAGAACACCTTTGGTATGAATTAGAGCGGAGACTGCAAGCCAGACCTACTCGTCCATCATCAGTGCCTGTGCTCACAAATGCGCTTCTGGAAGAATGGTCAAACATTCCCATAGACACACTCCTAGACCTTGTGGACGGCCTTCCCAGAAGAGTCGAAGCTATTATAGCTGCAAAGGGTGGGCCAACTCAATATTGAACCCTACGGACTAAGACTGGGATGCCATTAAAGTTCATGTAAAGGCAGGTGTCCCAATACCTTTTGTAATATAGTGTATGCAGATGTATAAACGGGTGCATAAAACAGAACATTGAGCACCCCTATATAGGGAAACCCACATGGAGATAAGTCCATCCATCATCAAGTCTTGGGTGAGCTATTCCATACAGGTGAAACAAATCATTAGTAAGACCTCATCTGGAATATGCAGTTCAGTTTTGGGCACCAGTTCAAAAAAAGGATATCGGGGAACTGGAGAAAGTGCAGAGAAGGGCAACCAAACTGATAAGAGGCATGGAGGAGCTCAGCTATGAGGAAAGATTAGAGGAACTGAATTTATTCTCACTTGAGAAGAGGAGATTAAGGGGGGATATGATCAATACAATGCATACCGTATATACTCGAGTATAAGCCGACCTGAATATAAGCCGAGGCACCTCATTTTACCATAAACAACTGGGAAAACGTATTGACTCGAGTATAAGCCTAGGGTGAGAAATGCGCAGCTACTGTAAGTGGAAAAGAGGGTCAACAATGCCCATTTGCATGCCTCAATGTGCCCATTTGCAGCCATAGGTCCCCCAAACTTCAAACTTGGTAGTTAAGGGTTCCTAAATGCCCCCTAGCTGCAGCCAAAATTTGGGGTCTCTGGACCCAAAGGGTCCTGAAATGACATTGCTGCAGATGGACACAGTTGACCGGCTTTGGGGCCCTGTATCTCGGGGTCAATTGGTGCTAGGAACCCCATCATAATTGGATATATTGTAGTGCTAGTTCCACTGGGTTGGTACACCAAATGTGGGGTTCCTAGCACCAAGTGGCCCCGAGATACGGGCCCCAAATTCGGGTCGGAAAATGACATTCTCTGCTGCAGAAAATGCTTGACTTGAGTATAAGCCGAGGGGGGCACTTTGTTGAGTTAATCACTTTAAGGTTACTTTTTGATTCACTTTAAAATGACAGCAGCTGCAGATTGAAAAGAAAAAGGTAATTTTAGTAACATTAAAGAGGAAGTAAAGCCTCCTTCAACAAAAAAAACAAAAAATGGAACCTGCAAGGCAAAGTTATAATGAGCTAGTATGCATAGCATACTAGCTCATTATGAATAACTTACCTGAGAACGAAGCCCCCGAAGCGACCCTCGTCCACGTCCTCCTCCGCTGCCATCAATCCCGGAGTGACTCCCGGGTCTCGCTGCTCCAGCGCTGTCATTCGCTGCAGCGGCGATGATGTCACTCCCACGCATGCGCACGAGAGCGGCATATCGCCGTGATCTCGGCATATTCAGTGCGCCTGCGCGTCGCTGTCTACGGCGCATGCGCCGTAGACAGCGATGCATGTTTTTTTCTTAATATCTCCTAAACCATGTAGGTTTAGGAGATATTTCTTGGACCTACAGGTAAGCCTTAATCTATTCTTACCTGTAGGCCAAAGTGGTTTGTAAGGGTTTACAACCACTTTAAAGAGTAACCCCACTTTTGTTGAGAAAACCCCATCTTTTGCTATTATGAAGAAATAGCTGTTTGTTGGTCTGTGTCCATGAGTGAACCTGCATTATGGGAGTGTTGTTATAAGTATCAGCTGCTACACCTGCAGGGCTCTCATGAGGAAAGTGTCAGGGTCCGCATCCCTTTTAGACATGAATTTCCTTTGGGAGTATCTTACCAAAAATGACATTTTTGTTGCAGGGGATGCTTGTAGCTTAGTGCAGACTTCTAAGAAAATCAGTGGGCCAATCACACAAGCAGGAAATGCCATTTCTAGGGGGCAAATTTGTATTCCATCCGTGTACAGAACACACCCAGGTGGCTATACTGCATTTTACAGAAAATTACAGCACTGCAGAATGAAAAGGAGAGCTCATTTTTTAAATTCAATTACATTTTGACTTGAGTTGCAATTATATATGATATATATATATATATATATATATATATATATATATATATATATATATTTTTTTTTTTTTTTATTATTATTAATTTATTTTAATTTTTTTAATTGCTAAAAAATTTTTACCCTTTAAATTACAACATGGCTTCTGTAGCATGTGCATCATTTGTAAATGTTATATTATTTATTTATTTTATTTTATTTTGTTTTATTATTCATTATACATTTACATTTTTTTGCTATATTTTTTTTCCAAAAAGTGGAGTCATGATTTTTATTTTAAAATCACTATGTGTGGCTTATCGAGAGCACCTAAGCTGTAAAAAGCGCAGTTCCTCCACATCCAGTCAGGAGGCCTCAACCTCCCTAGGAGGCCATGCAACAATAACGAAATCCTGTCAAAATTCTCAACATTCTCGTAGCTGCCCTGACAGTCACCTATCAAATAGTAAATATAGAAAGGCCTCCAGTTTGCCGTATTGCATTTTAGAGAAAATTACAGCACTGCAGATTGAATAGGTAAGGTTATTATTAACATTCAATTACACTATGACTCGAGTCGCAATTGTACAGTATGTGCTATATTAATTTTTTGCTCTTTTTTTTTCTCACAAGTGGAGTTACCCTTTAAATTACAACATTGCTTCTGTAGAATTTGTATCATTTGTAAATGTTATATTATTTATTAATTTTATTTATTTTTTTATTTTATTTTTTATTTTTTTTTTATTTTTTATTTTATTTTTTATTTTTTTTTTTATTTTTTATTTTTATTTTATTTTATTTTTATTTTTTATTTTTTTAAAGTGGAGTCACCCTTTAAGTTTTATGCATTATTTTTATTTTAAAATCACTATGTGTGGCTTATCGAGAGTATCTAAGCTGTAAAAAGCAAAGTCTCTCCTTCTAGGCTCCTTATGAGGCCACACAACCATAACGAAATCCTGTCAACATCCTCGTAGTTGCCCTGATCAAATAGCGAATAAAGAAAGGTTTCCAGGTAGCCATATTGCATTTTACATAAAATTACAGCACTGCAGTTTGAATAGGAAAGGTCATTTTTAACATTCAATTACAATATGAGTTAAGTCGCAATTGTATGTGATATGTTATTTTATTTTATTTTTTTTTTATCATTTGCTAAAACGAATTCTAATAAAAGTGGAGTTACCCATACAACATGGCTTGTGTAGCATTTGTAAATGTTATATTATGTATTTACTTTATTTTTAATTAAATTTAATTACATTTTTATTTTATTAAAAAAAAATTACCATATTTTTTTCCAAAAAGGCAAGTCACCCTTTAAGATTCATAAATTGTTTTTATTTTAAAATCACTATGTGTGGCAAGGACCTAAGCTGTAAAAAGCGGAGTCCCTCCACACCCAGGCAGGAGCCCTGGGTGTGGAGTTACCCTTTAAATTACAATATGGCTTGTTTAGCATTTGTATCATTTGTAAATGTTATGTTATTTATGTATTTTATTTAATTTTATTGTTATTTTATATTTCAAATTTAATTACATTTTATTTTTATTTTTTTTATTTTATTTTATTTTTTTGCCACAATTTTTTTTCCAAAAAGTGGTGTCACCCTTTAAGTTATTATTTTTTATTTTAAAATGACTATGTGTGACCTATTGAGACTACCTAAGCTGTAGAAAGCGAAGTCCCTCCACACCCAGGCAGGAGCCCTGGGTGTGGAGTCACCCTTTAAAATACAACATGGCTTTTGTAGCATTTGTAGCATTTGTAAATGTTATGTTACTTAGGTAGTTTAATTAAATTTTATGGTATTTTTTATTTGAAATTTAATTGTATTTATTTTTTTATTTTATTTTAGCTTTATTTTCTTTGTATTTTATTTAATTTTTTTGCTCCCTATTTTTTCCCAAAAAGTGGAGTCGCCCCTTAGGTTTTTATTTCTATTGTAAAATTACTATGCGTGTCTTATCGAGAGTACCTAAGCTGCAAAAAGCGCAGTCCCTCCATGCTAAGGCAGGAGCCCCCCGACGCAACCGAAACAAAATCCTGTCAACGTTTCCGTAGCTGCGCTGACGTTCACCTGTCAAATGGCGAGTAGCAATTGTATATGCTATATTATTATTTTATTTTATTTTTTTATTTATTTACTCATTTTTTTTCTCACAAAAGTGGAGTTACCCTTTAAATTACGACATGGCTAGTGTAGCATTTGTATCAATTGTAAATATTATATTATTATTATTATTTGAAATGAAATAGTGGGAACCTGGTCCCCAACCAGGTCACCACAGAGGACTTGTGGGCAGTGTTGGACTATCACGGTACGGTAAGACAGTTAAATATAAATGAGTAGTAAGTATATACTAAACAAATAAAATAGTTTTATTGATACAGAAATAATAATGATCAATTACAGAGTAAAAACATAGCAGGAGTTCATATATGTCACCACGACAGTTAACCCCGGGTTGGGGGGGAGGCATGGTGGGACAATTGCATCACAGAACACAGTTCAACTAGTTTCGCGGACAAATCCGCTTCATCAGGAAAGTATCTGTAAATTTAATTAACAAATGATCAGAAAACAATATCATGACAGTAAATGATCATAATAGTACAGGGGGTCCCCGGGTTACAAACAAGATAGGGACTGTAGGTTTGTTTTTAAGTTGAATCTGTTTGTAAGTCGGAACAGGTACATTTTTTAAGTGTAGCTCCAGCCAAAAAATCTATTTTTAAGTTTATTAGATAACATAGAGAAGGGTTATCACCCCTGTAACATTTGTTTTGCTGTCTGTGCCCCTGTTCAGAAGATTTCACCTCACCTTCTGTGCCAATGACAATTGGATTTTGAAAATTTTGGGTTGTTAGGGAAGCATGGACTGGTGATAAAGCATCAGTGGAGGTACCTTTTTCCCATATTAACTCTTACAGGAGTGAATTTCCCTTCCTAGGGGTGGATTTCCTCTCACTTCATGTTGTCTCCCTCCGTTTGTAAGTAGGAGTCGTTTGTATGTTGGATGTTTGTAAGTAGGGGACCCCCTGTATAACCTAAAATTTGAGTTTGGTAATTAGCACATGAGTGGGGAAAAGAAACGAGCAGGACTGCTTACCCTTGCCCCGACAGGCCCCGATTGCGTAACCACCAAGAGAAAGGGGGTGTCTCCCGCGGCGACTCGGGGGAGCTATAAAGCATGATGGACCAATTCTAAAAAGATAAATTAACATAATGGGTATATGTAATGTGGACCTTCAAGGGTACATGGGGTTAAGCCAGTGGATAGTGATAACATGATTGAGTGAAGCAAAGTGAAAACCATGAGATGAAGTAGGTGAGTGAGGAAATCCTGAAAAAGGTGAAGCATGGGATGCAAGCGGTGAGTGGATTAAGAATACTCAAATAAATGGGTAGTGTGAGGGATTTTTTTTTTCCCCCCTTGTCTTGCCAACACCCTTTTGTCCTCCTTCTCTCCCACTCACTCACCTCACCTGCACTTTCACACTTTTGTTTACATTTTTTAGTTTCACCCAATTATTCTCTCACCGGTCAATGCACTCTCATCACTCCATTCTTCCCCTCCCCCCACCCTCTTATGCCTCCTCTTATTCCCTCTCCCCACTTTTTCTCCCTCTCCCCACCCTCCCCTTATTATTTTTTCCTCTCCTTCCCCTCTCTCCTTTCCCCCCTTTTCTTTTTTCCCCCCTTCCCTTCCCTCCCCCTTCCATTTGCCCCCCCTCCCCACATCCCTCACACTACCCATTTATTTGAGTATTCTTAATCCACTCACCGCTTGCATCCCATGCTTCACCTTTTTCAGGATTTCCTCACTCACCTACTTCATCTCATGGTTTTCACTTTGCTTCACTCAATCATGTTATCACTATCCACTGGCTTAACCCCATGTACCCTTGAAGGTCCACATTACATATACCCATTATGTCAATTTATCTTTTTAGAATTGGTCCATCATGCTTTATAGCTCCCCCGAGTCGCCGCGGGAGACACCCCCTTTCTCTTGGTGGTTACGCAATCGGGGCCTGTCGGGGCAAGGGTAAGCAGTCCTGCTCGTTTCTTTTCCCCACTCATGTGCTAATTACCAAACTCAAATTTTAGGTTATACTATTATGATCATTTACTGTCATGATATTGTTTTCTGATCATTTGTTAATTAAATTTACAGATACTTTCCTGATGAAGCGGATTTGTCCGCGAAACTAGTTGAACTGTGTTCTGTGATGCAATTGTCCCACCATGCCTCCCCCCCAACCCGGGGTTAACTGTCGTGGTGACATATATGAACTCCTGCTATGTTTTTACTCTGTAATTGATCATTATTATTTCTGTATCAATAAAACTATTTTATTTGTTTAGTATATACTTACTACTCATTTATATTTAACTGTCTTACCGTACCGTGATAGTCCAACACTGCCCACAAGTCCTCTGTGGTGACCTGGTTGGGGACCAGGTTCCCACTATTTCATTTCAAAGATTCCTGGATGATGGTACAAGTTTATTTATTTCCATGTTGATATTCATTCATAGAGACCACACACATTTTTCGTATTATTATTATTATACAGGATTTATATAGTGCCAACAGTTTGTGCAGCGCTTTACAGCATCATATTATTTATTTATTTTATTTTTACCTAAAATAAAATTTTAATTAAATTAAATAAATTTTTATCTTTTAAGTTTTTATTTTTTAAGTTTTTATTTCAAAATCACTATGTGTGGCTTATCGAGAGTACCTGAGCTGTAAAAAGCGCAGCCCCTTCACGCCCAGCCAGGAGCCCCCTATGAGGCCAAGCAACCATAACAAAATCCTGCAAATGTTCTCGTAGCTGCGCTGACATTCACCTGTGAAATGGCAAGTCAAAATTGTATATGCTATATTATTTTTTATTTTTTATTTTACTAGTTTTTTCTCACGAAAGTGGAATTACCCTTTAAATTATGACATGGCTTGTGTAGCATTTGTATCAATTGTAAATGTTATATTATTATTATTATTATAGAGGATTTATATAGCGCCAACAGTTTGCGCATCGCTTTACAGCATTATATTTTTATTTTTTTATTTTTACTTTAATTCAATTTAATAAAAATTTTATTTTATTTAAAAGTTTTTTTTTTTTTTACATTTTTTTTTTTTAAATCACTATGTGTTGCTTATCGAGAGTACCTGAGCTGTAAAAAGCGCCGCCCCTTCACGCCCATCATATTGTTTATTTATTTTATTTTTACTTTAATTTAATTTAATTTAATTCAAATTGTATTTTATTAAAAATTTTTTACGTTTTTATTTTTTATTTTTTTTAAGTTTTTATTTTAAAATCACTATGTGTGGCTTATCGAGAGTATCTGAGCTGTAAAAAGTGCCGCCCCTTCACGCCCAGCCAGGAGCCCCCCGACCCCCCCTATGAGGCCACGCAACTATAACAAAATCCTGCCGACGTTCTCGTAGCGGCGCTGACATTCACCTGTCAAACGGCAAATACAGAAAGGCCGCATTACCGTGTCACATGCTTATAATAACATGACACATTTAATTAAAATCCTGCAAGGGGCGGCGGCGCCGTTCATTAGACAGAATGGAGAATAGCGGACAGGTGACAGCGGGCAGTGGGGGGCGACAGAGCGCGCGTGTGAAATGTCACCTAATCCGTCTGCGTAGGTTGAAGAGACAGAGGCTGGCAGAGGAGAATGACCCCCATCTATCCTGGTTCAAGGGAGGCGTCATCGGCCAATGAAGCCGCACATCGCGCACGGACACACAGCAATCCCAGCTTGACAAATCGCGTTCATTCAGTTCAGCAAACAGACAAAGTGGTGAGCACTCAATCGGTTTATAACATGGAAAGTGCGCGGTGGGAGGGTCCATGGAGCCGATACCAGCAGTAAAGCTCTTCTCTGCATTCAGCTAGGAGAAAGAACCCAATAAAATCGTCCTCCTGAGTTCTATTAAAAAAAACAACGTTTGCAAATATAGTGCAAGGCCGACGGCGACACAAACCCACGCAGTGCGCCATTACCTATGCTTTATACACTATATTATCAAAAGTATTTTGACACGCCTGCCTTTACACGCACATGACCTTTAATGGCATCCCAGTCTAATGCCCCGTACACACGGTCGGATTTTCCGACGGAAAATGTCCATGTTGTCGGAAATTCCGACCATGTGTGCGCTCCATCGAACTTTTTCCGACGGAATTTCCGACGGAAAAAGTTTAAGATCCTGCTCTCAAATTTTCCGACAACAAAGTCCTATCGGACTTTTTCCGATTGTGTGTAGCGAATTCCGACGGACAAAGTGCCACGCATGCTCAGATCACATTACAAGACCAAAGCTATTGGCTACTAGCCTCTACGTAGTCCCGTCGTAGGCAACAAACGTCACCACATTCAGAATGATCGGATTTTCCGACAACTTTGTCCGACCATGTGTATGCAACACCAGTGTCGGACAAAATCCGTCAGAAAAAATCTGATGGATTTTGTGGTCGGAATTTCCGACCGTGTGTACGGGGCATTAGTCCGTAGGGTTCAATATTGAGTTGGCCCGCCCTTTGCAGCTATAACAGTTTCAACTCTTCTGGGAAGGCCGTCCACAAGGTTTAGGAGTGTGTCTATGGGAATGTTTGACCGCTCTTCCAATAGCGCATTTGTGAGGTCAGGCACTGATGTGGACAAGAAAGGCCTGGCTCGCAGTCTCCGATGTATTTTATCCCAAAGGTGTTCTATCGGGTTGAGGTCAGGACTGTCAAGTTCCTCCACTCCAAACTCGCTCATCCATGTCTTTATGGACCTTGCTTTGTGCACTGGTGCGCAGTCATGTTGGAACAGGAAGGGGCCATCCCCAAATTGTTCCCACAAAGTTGGGAGCATGAAATTGTCCAAAATGTCTTGGTATGCTGACGCCTTAAGTGTTCCCTTCATTGGAACTAAGGGGCCGAGCCCAACCCCTGAAAAACAACCCCCAACACCATAATCCCCCCTCCACCAAATGGTTTGGGCCAGTGCACGAAACAAGGTCCTTAACCACTTAAGTCCCGGACCAATTTGCAGCTAAAGGACCGGACCACTTTTTGCGATTCGGCACTGCGTCGCTTTAACTGAGAATTGCGCGGTCGTGCGACGTGGCTCCCAAACAAAATTTGCGTCCCTTTTTTCCCCACAAATAGAGCTTTCTTTTGGTGGTATTTGATTACCTCTGCGGTTTTAATTTTTTGCGCTATAAACAAAAATATAGCGAGAATTAAAAAAAAAACGCATAATTTTTTTACTTTTTGCTATAATAAATATCCCCCAAAAATATATAAAAAAACATTTTTTTTCCTCAGTTTAGGCCGATACGCATTCTTCTACATATTTTTGCTAAAGAAAATTGCAATTAGAGATTATTGATTGGTTTGCACAAAAGTTATAGCGTCTACAATATAGGGGATAGTTTTATAGCATTTTTATTAATAATTTTTTTTTTTTTTTACTAGTAATGGTGGTGATCAGCGATTTTTATTGTGACTGCGACATTATGACGGATACATCGGACATTTTTGACACATTTTTGGGACCATTGTCATTTATACAGCAAACACTGCTATTTAAATGCATTGATTCCTGTATAAATGACACTGGCAGTGAAAGGGGTTAACCAGGGGGTGGCAGTATAGGGGCTAAAGTGTTCCTAGGGACGTGTTACTAACTGTGGGGGGCGTGGCTGTCAGCTAGTGGACACTGATCTCTGCTCCAATCACAGGGAGCAGAGATCAGTGTCACTAGTTGCTAGGCAGACAGGGGAGATGCTGTTTACTTCCGCATCTCCCCGTTCAGCCTTCCCGTGAGACGATCGCGGGTATCCTCGCGGAGATCGAGTCCGCGGGACCCGCGACCGGACTCACGGGGGTCCCGACCGGCGCGCACGTGATGGCACGGCGGCAATCTTAAAGGGACGTACCTGTACGCCCTTTTGCCTGTCCGTGCCATTCTGCCGACGTACATCGTCGTGCGCCGGTCGGGAAGTGGTTAAAGACATGGATGAGCGAGTTTGGGGTGGGGGAACTTGATTGGCCTGCTGAGAGCCCTGACTTCAACCCAATAGAAGACCTTTGGGATGAACTAGAGCGGAGACTGCGAGCCAGGCCTTCTTATCCAACATCAGTGCCTGACCTCACAAATGCGCTTCTGGAAGAATGGTCAAACATTCCCATAGACACTCTCCTAAACCTGGTGGACGGCCTTCCCAGAAGAGTTGAAGCTGTTATAGCTGCAAAGGGTGGGCCAACTCAAAACTGAACCCTACGGACTAAGACTGGGATACCATTAAAGTTCATGTGCGTTTCAGGCGTCCCAATACTTTTTACAATATAGTGTATAGTGAGGTTCTACTAATACCGCGTACACACGATCGGACTTTCCAGCAGACAATCCGGCGGACTGTGCAGCTGAGGTCCGCCGGACTTTCAAATGAACGGATTTGGCCATCACGATCACTCCAAAATTCAGACGGATTCGAACGTGATGACGTAGAATAAGGAAGTTCATAGCCAGTAGCCAATAGCTGCCCTAGCATCGTTTTTAGTCCGTCTGACTAGCACACAGACTACCGGATTGTCCGCCGGACTGCCAAGTCCGGCGGATAATTTTGAGTCAAAACTTCTTTCTAAGTCCGCCAGACTTTTGGGAAGAAAAAGTCCGCCGGAGCCCACACACGATCGAATTGTCCGCCAGACCCTGGTCTGTTGGACTAAGTACGGCGGATAATCCGATCGTGTGTACGCGGCATAAGGACACACAGTGCTCGGCATACAGTTGATACTTTGCTGGTTTCACCAAGGGGACATAGAGCTCCTGAAGGGATGAAACTTTGCTACTAATCCATCAGAGATTTATATCAGTCTGGAGGGAGTACAGCCCAGGATCTGCATTTTTGTGTACATAGTGAAGGAAGTTTGCCCTCAAGTTGTTCTACCACCTCAAGTTGGGCATGCCATAACCCCTCTTCCCTATTGAAGTTGTTTTCGCTCAATAAACAACAAAAGACAGCAGATGTATTGGGGGCCCATTAAAAACCAATGGCACCACCATGTGTCTGCTAAAGGGCGCGTCGAGAATCCCGAGATAAATAATTAGTGCTCCTACACATAGTGAGGTTCTACTAAGGGGACATATTGCTCCTACATATAGTGAGGTTCTACTAAGGGGACATATTGCTCCTACATATAGTGAGGTTCTACTAAGGGGACATATTGCTCCTACACATAGTGAGGTTCTACTAAGGGGACATATTGCCTCTACATATAATGAGGTTCCACTAAGAGGACATATTGCTCCTATATATAGTGGCGTTCTACTAAGGGGACGTATTGCTCCTACATATAGTGAGGTTCTACTAAGGGGACATATTGCTCCTACATATAGTGAGGTTCTACTAAGGGGATATATTGCTCCTACATATAGTGAGGTTCTACTAAGGGGATATATTGCTCCTACATATAGTGAGGTTCTACTAAGGGGACATATTGCTCCTACATATAGTGAGGTTCTACTAAGGGGACATATTGCTCCTACATATAGTGAGGTTCTACTAAGGGGACATATTTCTCCTACATGTAGTGAGGTTCTACTAAGGGGACATATTGCTCTGACAAATAGTGAGGTTCCACTACGGGGACATATTGCTCCTACATATAGTGAGGTTCCACTAAGGGGACATATTGCTACTACATATAGTGAGGTTCTACTAAGGGGACATATTTCTCCTACATGTAGTGAGGTTCTACTAAGGGGACATATTGCTCCTACATATAGTGAGGTTCTACTAAGGGGACATATTGCTCCTACTATATGTGAGGTTCTTCTAAGGGGACATATTGCTCCTACATATAGTGAGGTTCTACTAAGGGGACATATTTCTCCTACATATAGTGAGGTTCCACTAAGGGGACATATTGCTCCTACATATAGTGAGGTTCTACTAAGGGGACATATTGCTCCTACATATAGTGAGGTTCTACTAAGGGGACATATTGCTCCTACATACAGTGGTGTGAAAAAGTGTTTGCCCCCTTCCTCATTTCCTGTTCCTTTGCATGTTTGTCACACTTAAGTGTTTCGGAACATCAAACCAATTTGAACAATAGTCACGGACAACACAAGTAAACACAAAATGCAATTTGTAAATGAAGGTGTTTATTATTAAAGGTGAAAAAAAATCCAAACCATCATGGCCCTGTGTGAAA
The DNA here is from genome assembly GCA_028564925.1 of Lithobates sylvaticus. Lineage (NCBI taxonomy): Eukaryota > Metazoa > Chordata > Amphibia > Anura > Ranidae > Lithobates > Lithobates sylvaticus. The sequence continues at coordinate 68,120,889 of CM053038.1, forward strand.
AAGTGATTGCCCCCCTTGTTAAAACATACTATAACTGTGGTTGTCCACACCTGAGTTCAATTTCTCTAGCCACACCCAGGCCTGATTATTGCCACACCTGTTCACAATCAAGGCATCACTTAAATAGGAGCTGCTTGACACAGTAAGGTCCACCAGAAGATCCTTAAAAGCTACACATCATGCTCCTAACCCCACAAGAGCGCAGCGATGACTCATCCAAGAGGTCACAAAAGACCCCACAACAACGTCCAAGGAACTGCAGGCCTCACTTGCCTCAGTTAAGGCATGTAGTGAGGTTCTACTAAGGGGACATATTGCTCCTACATATAGTGAGGTTCTACTAAGGGGACATATTGCTCCTACTATATGTGAGGTTCTTCTAAGGGGACATATTGCTCCTACATATAGTGAGGTTCTACTAAGGGGACATATTGCTCCTACATATAGTGAGGTTCCACTAAGGGGACTAGCGGGGTATCCTGTACAGGCACAAAGATGGCTATTAGGGAAGAACCCAAACTGAGTTGTATAATATGGATAGGTTTTATATAGATGTATCCTCCAATGTACAGTGTGGTGAGGCAAATTTATGCTGACTCATAGTAGTTTGTGTGAGTCTGCATTTGCTGTGGGTTCAGTTTGAGGTCAGGCTGGAAGGCTCTACTGACCAGGCCTCTATCGCCTCCCCCTGGCTCTGGAGGTCCAAAGAAACTAGTGTGCAAAGGTAAGGAGGCAGGGTCTAAATGTTGATGGGAGTTTAAACCAATCCCCATGCAGGAGACCTTACAGGGTGGCAAAACTGGCCCATAAACATTGAGAAGCCTGGCCAGCAGGGGTTGTTGTAGGGGTGGAAGATGGAGTGCTGAGGTTGATGTTGTGAAGCCTGGGAGGGGACCCCGAGGTTGGAGGACTCTGCCTCAGGGCTGGAGTTGAAGAAGGAAGAAGAGGAAGCTAAAGAGAGGGATCTTCACCACCCTTCAGTCTCATCCTGGAGACACCCTGGCTAGCGTGGGAGGACTTGGACAGCAGGAGGCCTGAACATAAATCTTTGAATAGAATTTTAATTAGTATGTGTAGCGCTGACATATCTTTACCTATTAATGTGTGTTTACATGCTTTAATACAAAGTCTATGGACATTGCTATGGTTCAGTATTTGGAGCCATCTAGTGACCAAATACTGGTAATGCACTTGTATATTATTATTTCTGAACAAGCCAGAAGACTTATACAGGAAATGACTGTTGTTTTGATAAGAAGGTTGATCTTTTTTACCCAGGATGCTGGGTGACCTACCCATGGTAGTCAGTGCATGCTGGGTAGGAGATAAAAGGACCCTGAGTGGCCCTCTTAGGGCTCTTGGGATCTCGTGGCCAGCCTGTGAGGATCTGTGCGGAGGTTTTCCGGAGACAGCAGCTCACAGACATTGCGGAGCGCAACCCCGCTTGCTTGCACAAGTGACCTGACGGTGCCTAAGAGACAGTGACCGGATTGAAGATACAGAGACACTCATCCGAGCATCGGAGGACCGGGTTCATCCAGCGGAAAGGAACGGAGCGACTGGCCCAGCTGACAGAGAAGCAAACTTCAGTCACCGGACCAAAGTTACTACACGGAGCAACGATCCAGTTGGTGAGCGGGTGGCGGCCTACCGTTTGTTAACTTTCACACACAGTTAGACTCACACACCTCACTGGAATTTGTAGTTCCACGGAGGAGGAACAGAGCAACTGACACTGAGCAGGCTTGAGGCCTATCTGCTCTGTCACCTCAAGCATTGTAATATAGTTGTTGGAGCCACACCAGGAGCCTTTTCACTTTAATTTAACTTATCATAAACTGTGGATTACAAACCATAAGGAATTACTCTAGCTAGCGAAGAAAGAAGATCACGGACTAAGTACTTTAAGTGAGATCTCACGTATAGCTTTAAAAGTAGGGGGAGCTCCCTGGTATAAATATATAAATATATATTGTTTGTAATTGTTGTGTTGAAATTCATTGTACTGTCGTCCTATGTTGGGATGAAAGCACAATTACTGTAATCACCCTTTGAAGTATATACAGTAAAATATATTTCTGGTTAAGTATCCAGTTGTGTGGCGTACTGTTTTTCCCCACCAGGTGGAGCCAGTGAATCCTAAGGATACAACACAGGTATATTGCATTACATGATATTGTACTGTATTGTATGGCACCACAGCTGTGTCAAGGGAACTGAGTCAATTCAGGGGGGGTTCCTTAGCAGAGTGCAGGCCCGAATCAAAAATTCAGCAGCTCCTTCGGGGGTAAGTGCTACATATGTTGATATGGGAGGGCTAAACTTCAGGTTAAACATCAATGTGCAGAACCTCCCAATCTCAGCTTGATTTCTGCTGTGCTTTCATTTACGGGAAGCCTATATGAAGATGGAGCTCAAGTCATTATGACTTGAATGAATGCAAAGCAGCACTTTTTTTTTTTTTTTTAATGTGCCCAGAGTTTTTCTTTAATGTTGTTATGGTGGTTTGTTTTAATCTTGGAATTTATTCAGCGAGGAGCGTTGCCATGGTAATGTTCCAGCAGTCACTTTCAACAGATTTTTCATGTTTTCGGTGATCTATATTCTTAAATGATGTCTAGCGCAAAGCATATTAAAAGTGTCAACTGGAATCTGAAAATTTAGCTTGTTTGGTTAAACGGCCCTGAGATGCGGTTATGGTGTGCAGAGCGCCCCCTACAGGACATAGGATCTTCTTCTCCTCAAACCCCAAACTGGATGGGCTTTGGTTTGCTCTGTGCATTCTGGTCCATACAAATTTTTTTTTTTTTTTTTAGATAAAAATCTCTTTCTCTGTCTTTGTTACAGCTCAGTTCCACAGATCAACTCCATGCTCCTTGCAGTCACTTCATGTCTCCCAGATGTGGGTCTCATATACATTATATTGTCAAAAGTATTAGGACACCTGCCGTTACACGTACTGTACATTAACTTTAATGGCATCCCAGTCTTAGTCCGTAGGGTTCAATATTGAGTTGGCCCTCCCTTTGCAGCTATAAAAGCTTCAACTCTTCTGGGAAGGCCGTCCACAAGGTTTAGGAGTGTGTCTATGGGAATGTTTGACCATTCTTCCAGAAGCACATTTGTGAGGTCAGGCACTGATGTTGGACCAAAAGGCCTGGCTCGCAGTCTCCTCTCTAATTCATCCCAATTGTGTTCTATCGGGTTGAGGTCAGGACTCTGTGCAGGCCAGTCAAGTTCCTCCACCCCAAACTCGCTCATCCGTGTCTTTGTGGACCTTGCTTTGTGCACTGGTGCGCAGTCATGTTGGAACAGGAAGGGGCCATCCCCATACTGTTCCTACAAAGTTGGGAGCATGAAATTGTCCAAAATGTCTTGTATGCTGACCCACTAAGAGTTCCCTTCACTGGAACTAAGGGGCCAAGCCCAACCCCTGAAAAACAACCCCACACCATAATCCCCCCTCCACCAAATGATTTGGACCAGTGCACAACACAAGGTCCATAAAGACATGGATGAGCAAGTTTGGGGTGGAGGAACTTGACTGGCCTGCACAGAGTCCTGACCTCAACCCGATAGAACACCTTTGGGATAAAATACAGCAGAGACTGCGAGCCAGGCCTCACATCAGCCCCTGACCTCACAAATGCGCTTCTGGAAGAATGGTCAAACATTCCCATAGACACACTCCTAAACCTTGTGGACAGCCTTCCCAGAAGAGTTGAAGCTGTTATAGCTGCAAAGGGTGGGCCAACTCAATATTGAACCCTACGGACTAAGACTGGGATGCCATTAAAGTTCATGTGTGTGTAAAGGCAGGTGTCCCAATACTTTTGGTAATATAGTGTATAAAGCATAGGTAATGGCGCACTGCGTGGGTTTGTTTTGCAATCGGCCTTGCACTATATTTGCAAACTGGGTGGAGGAACTTGACTGGTTCGTTTGGCCACCAAAGTGATAGTTTTTGCTGCGGGTGCGAAGCAGAACCTTGTGACCATGGCAAGAAACTACCCCATCAGCTACCTTTGCTAATTCAGGGGTGGCTAAAAAAACGGTTCAATTGTGCATTTTTTAACACCCCCACATGTCTAAATTTTATCTCAGGGATAAAATATGAACAAAGCATATCCCTCTACACAGTATAGTGTGTACATGTCTCAATCCAAAGCACTAAGTGGCATTGCTGTCTGCTGCCTCCTTCCTCTGCAATCAGCATGAGTCATTTCTGACAAGTTTTCCTGACACCAAGAGAAAAAAGGTGACGGGGAGGGAGCTCCAGCACACAGCCTGTGATTGATAGCCTCAACTCTGTTCCTGTGTACTGGGAGGGTGTATCCCTTCCCTCTAGTCAGCTCTCAGAGCTCTCCTCACTGATTTAACTTCAGTTCTCCGCCACCCTTGCTTTTCAGAGCTGAGAGATCCTGTGTAAATTCTACACTTTGAATGTATGTAGGTGAAAAATTGCTGTAGATAAACAGGTACAACTTATGTAGCAAGATTTGTTTCATCTCTGTGTATCACCTGAGTCCATTTACTTCACTGGGTATATAGAAGGGTTTACAATCACATTAAGCTCAGTGATTTTACCAAGAAAAATTAAATAAAATTAACCACTTCCAGACCGTGCTATTGATAAATGACGGCTACAGCATGATCGGCCAGTTCTGGGAGGACATCATATGACGTCCTCCCGTGATCACATCCACTGCAGTGGATGGGCGTCACGCTCTGTGGTCAATGTGTCCTTGGGACCCAGCTAATCACAGATCGGGGTAAAGGCCTAATCACAGTGGCCCTTTACCACATGATCAGCTGTATCCAATCACCAATCACAGCTGATCATGATATAAACACAAGCCGGTTATCTGCATTCCTTTCCTCACGCTGACAGCGAGCAGAGAGGAGAGAAGAACCGGTAACTGTCTTGTGTGAAAGGGACATCCACACTGATTATCAGAGCAGCTCCAACAGATTATCAGTGCTGCCTATCAGTGCCCATCAGTGCCCATCAGTTCCGCCTATCCGTGCCCATCATTATTATTATTATACAGGTTTTATATAGCACCAACAGCTTGTGCAACTCATTCAATACAAGAGAATTAGGAGGGCCCTGCGAGCTTACAGTCTAATAGGGAGGGGCTGGTGTAAGAAAAGGCGGTAAGTGTGAGGGATGAACTGATGGGAGAAGTAGAAGATTAAGTTGTTAGCTGAAGGCAGGACAGGCTTCCCTGAAGAGATGAGTTTTCGGGGATCACCTAAAAGTGGACAGAGTAGGAGATAACCGGTCAGATTGGGGTAGTGAGGTCCAGAGATTGGGAGAGGCTTTGGAAAAGTCCATCAGTGCAGCCTCATCAGTGCCTCCTCAATAATGCCCACCAGTGCTGCCTCATCAGTGCCAATCGGTGCCACCTAAACAGTGCCCATCAGTGAAGGAGAAAACGTATCTCTTTGCAAAAACAAACCATGAAATTTATTTGTATGATAAAAATTTAGTTTGGGTACAGTGTTACATGACCGCGCAATTGTCATTCAAAGTGTAAGAGCGCTGAAAGCTGAAAACTGGCCTGGGCAGGAAGGGGGTGAAAGTGGCTGGTATTGAAGTGGTTAACCACTTCCTGCCGGCCATATAGCAATATAATGTGAACAAAGTGGTTCAGTTATCCTGACTTATCACGCCCCCACGGGGGGGGGGGGGGCAGTGCGGCGATTGGTGGTATGGTGTGACACACCGCATCTCCTATCTGGGTAAAGAGCCTCTGACGGAGACTCTATACCACGTGATCAGCTGTGTCCAATCACAGCTGATCACAGTGTGAACAGGAAGAGCCGTGTATCGGCTTTTCCCCTACTCGCGTCTGACAGACAGGAGTAGAGGAGAGCCGATCGGCTGCTCTCCTGACAGGGGGGGTTTGCGCTGATTGATTATCAGCACAGCCCCCCTAAGGATGCACACCCAGGACCACCAGGGATGCCACTCAGGATAACCAGGGATGTCCACCATGGATGCCCACCCAGGGCCACCAGGGATGCATCCCAGGACCACCAGGTATGACCATTATAGGTGCCAATCAGTGCCCATTAGAGGTGCCAATAAGTGGCCAGCAGTAATGCCTGCCAGTGTCTCCTCATCAGTGTTGCCTATCAGGGCCATCTATCAGTGCCCATCAGTGCCAACCATTAGTGCCACCTATCAGTGCCCATCAGTGCCACCTATCAGTGCCCATCAGTGCTGCCTATCAATGCCCATCAGTGCAGCATATCAGTGCCCATCAGTGCTGCATATTAGTGCCTCATCATCAGTGCCACCTCATTAGTGCCACCTCACCAGTGCCCATCAGTGCCGCCTTATCAGTGCCCGTCAGTGCAGCCTCATCAGTGCCCATCAGTGAAGGAGAAGACGTACCTATTTACAAAATTTTATAACAAAAACAAAGGAAAAAAAATTAAAATAAAAAATTTCGGGATTTTTTTTATTTGTTTAGCAAAAAAAAAAAAACAGTGGTGATCAAATACCACCAAAAGAAAGTTCTATTTGTGAGAACAAAATTATAAATATTGTGTTTGGGTACAGTGTAGCATGACCGCTCAAAATTGGCCTGGGTAGGAAGGGGGTGAAAGTGCCCGGTATTGAAGTGGTTAAAGACAGTATTGATCTTTTTGTTTAGCCTCATCAGTGCCACCTCAACAGTGCCCATCAGTGTAGCCTATCAGTGCCTATCTGTGCTGACTATCAGCGCACATTAGTGCCACCTCAACAGTGCCCATCAGTGTAGCCTATCAGTGCTGACTATCAGCGCAACATCAGTGCCACCTTAACAGTGCCCATCAGTGCAGCCTATCAGTGCCTACCAGTGCTGACTATCAGCGCAACATCAGTGCCACCTCAACAGTGTCCATCAGTGCAGCCTATTAGTGCTGACTATCAGCGCACATCAGTGTCACCTCAACAGTGCCCATCAGTGCAGCCTATCAGTGCCTACCAGTGCTGACTATCAGCGCAACATCAGTGCCACCTCAACAGTGTCCATCAGTGCAGCCTATTAGTGCTGACTATCAGCGCACATCAGTGTCACCTCAACAGTGCCCATCAGTGCAGCCTATCAGTGCCTATCAGTGCCCATCAGAGCTGCCTATCAGTGCCCGCCAGGGAAGGAGAAGAACTAAAAGTTTGCAAAATTTTATACCAAACTATGAAAAACTGTTTTTTTTTATTTATTTTTTAAGCAACGCCTATGGAGATTTTTAAGTACTGACGTTTGTCGCTATTCCACGAGTGTGTGCAATTTTAAAGCATGACATGTTAGGTATCTACTTACTCAGCATAACGCCATCTTTCACATTATACAAAAAAATTGTGCTAACTACTGTTTTTTTTTATTTTTTTATTTATTGAAATGTATTGTTGCCAAAAATATTGTGTTTGAAAGACCGCTGTGCAAATGCAGTGACATAAAATGTTGCAACGACTGCCATTTTATTCTCTAGGGTCTCTGCTAGAAAAAAATAAATAAAATATATATATATATATAATGTTTGGGGGTTCTAAGTCATTTGCAAGCAAAAAATACAAAATGTAAACAACAAATATCAGAAATAGGCGTGGTCTTGAAGTGAGCAAAAACAATATTTATCTTTTGAGATGTTTAAAAAGATTGTGATTGGCCTAGAGGTGGGTATCAGTGTTCTGGCTTCACTGGATAAAGAAACTTTTACATTGTGGATAATTCAACCTGCCGGCTTCAGCCAACTCTAAAATAATATAAATAATATAAATAAAATAGCGCCTCCGAGTGCACTGACCCGACACCAAATACTTCCAAATTATAGGACAGAAGACAGAGCCTCTATTTCTGGCCTGACTCCTTCCTTATTAGCCCCCCCCCCCCCCCTTCTTTCTATTTCGGGTCCAGCAAGTTTCGGGAGATCAGAGAAAGTACAGAAGGAAGTTTTGCTGCATGCGGGGCATTTGGGTCCGACGTGATTAAAACTTTGATTCTTTTCCCTTTTACAAGCTGCAAGCTATTTCATCTAAAATAAATGTATCTGTATCCTGCTCTCTGCAGAACGGCTGAAGATGAACTCCAGGAAACACACGAAGGCGGCTCGCTAATCATTATTAGATCATTAAATTCACTTTTTAAATGCAGTCATGAACAGCTGAATTTGATCCGATAACAGTGGCTCCTGCACAGCAGGGCAAAGACTGGAAGAGGGAGAAGCAGCACAAGAAGCCAACCAGTTTATGTGCCAACAAGAGTCATGTTGATAGGAGGAGAGAGCAGAGTGGCAGAGAGATAAGATCATCACTACACTGCTTCTCTTTTCACTGTCTAGTAGAGCTGTATGGTTCTGGCTAAAATGAGAATCACAATTTTTTTGCTTAGAATAACGATTCTGAAGAACTTTTTTTATTTTAAGAGATTTACAACTCCTGAACATTAGGTTATCGAGATGGCAATAAAATAAGATATAATATTGCTTCAATCAAATTTACAGAAAAGTAATGAAAAATAATGTAGACATGTGCAATTCGTTTAGTTTTTTTTCGTTTTTCGTTTTTTTTTTTTATTTTCGTTTTTTTCGTTCGTTCGAATCGTTCGAATCGTACGAATGAACGAATCGTTCGAATCGTACGAATCCAAATAACGAATCGTTCGAATCGTACAAATCCGATTAACGGATCATTTGAATCAAACGAATCCGAAAAACAACGAAAATCAAAAAAAAAATTCGTAAATTATTAAAATGTAAACAACACATACAGTGCCTTGCAAAAGTATTCACCCCCTTGGCTTTTTACCTATTTTGTTACATTACAGCCTTTAGTTCAATGTTTTTTTTTTACATTACAGAATTTAGTTAAATTTTTTTTTATCTGAATTATATGTGATGGATCAGAACACAATAGTCTAAATTGGTGAAGTAAAATTAGTAAAATATTTACATAAAACAATTTTTCAGAAATAAAAAACTGATAATTGGCATGTGCGTATGTATTCACCCCCTTTGTTATGAAGCCCATAAAAAGCTCTGGTGCAACCAATTACCTTCAGAAGTCACATAATTAGTGAAATGATGTCCACCTGTGTGCAATCTAAGTGTCACATGATCTGTCATTACATATACATACATTTGAAAGGCCCCAGAGGCGGCAACACCTAAGCAAGAGGCACCACTAACCAAACACTGCCATGAAGACCAAGGAATTCTCCAGACAAGTAAGGGACGATGTTGTTGAGAAGTACAAGTCAGGGTTGGGTTATTAAAAAAAATATCCAAATCTTTGATGATCCCTAGGAGCCCCATCAAATCTATCATAACCAAATGGAAAGAACATGGCACAACAGCAAACCTGCCACGAGACGGCCGCACACCAAAACTCATGGAACGGGCAAGGAGGGCATTAATCAGAGAGGCAGCACAGAGACCTAAGGTAACCCTGGAGGAGCTGCAGAGTTCCACAGCAGAGACTGGAGTATCTGTACATAGGACAACAATAAGCCTTACGCTCCATAGAGTTGGGCTTCATGGCAGAGTGGCCAGAAGAAAGACATTACTTTCAGCAAAAAACAAAATGTCACGTTTTGAGTTTGCGAAAAGGAATGTGGGAGACTCCCAAAATGTATGGAGGAAGGTGATCTGGTCTGATGAGACTAAAATTTTACTTTTTGGCCATCAAAGAAAACGCTATGGCGCAAACCCAACACATCACATCACCCAAAGAACACCATCCCCACAGACTGTTTTTCAGCAGTCGGGACTGGGAAACTGGTCAGGGTTGAGGGAAAGATGGATGGTGCTAAATACAGGGATATTCTTGAGCAAAACCTGTACCACTCTGTGTGTGATTTGAGGCTAGGACGGAGGTTCACCTTCCAGCAGGACAATGACCCCAAACACACTGCTAAAGCAACACTTGAGTGGTTTAAGAGGAAACATGTAAATGTGTTGGAATGGCCTAGTCAAAGCCCAGACCTCAATCCAATAGAAAATCTGTGGTCAGACTTAAAGATTGCTGTTCACAAGCGCAAACCATCCAACTTGAAGGAGCTGGAGCAGTTTTGCAAGGAGTAATGGGCAAAAATCCCAGTGGTAAGATGTGGCAAGCTCATAGAGACTTATCCAAAGCGACTTGGAGCTGTGATAGCCGCAAAAGGTGGCTCTACAAAGTATTGACTTTAGGGGGGTGAATAGTTATGCACATTGACTTTTTCTGTTATTTTGTCCTATTTGTTGTTTGCTTCACAATAAAAATAAAAAAAAAAATCTTCAAAGTTGTGGGCATGTTCTGTAAATTAAATGATGCAAATCCTCAAACAATCCATGTTAATTCCAGGTTGTGAGGCAACAAAACACGAAAAAGGGGGAGGTAAATACTTTTGCACGGCACTGTAAAATGCCGCGTACACACGGCCGGAATTTCCGATGGAAACTTTTGCAAGGCACTGTTGTTTTCTTAATTTTTTTTTTCCGACGGAAAACCTTTCTATCGGATTCTCCGATCGTGTGTATGCAATTCCGACACGCAAAATTCTGACGCATTCTCGGAAACAATTCGACGCATGCTCGGAAGCATTAAACTTCCCTTTTATAGAGCCATCGAACGTGTTGTATGTCGCGGTGTTATTGACCGTCGGAATTTGGTGTGATCGTGTGCAGGCAAGACTGTTTGAGCGAAATTCTGTCGGAATTCCGACGGGAAAACCATCAGAGCTTTTTCCGACGAGAATTCCGTGTGTACGTGGCATTAGGCTCTTTTTTTTAGTACTCACCAATACCAATTACCGATACCTACCGCAACTTTTTTTTTTTTTTTTTTTACACTTCAGCTGTCAGCAATGGTACAAAGCATTGAAAATTTATTTTACAAATTAATTTTTTCTTTTTTTTGCGCTTTTTTCAATTGGAAATGTTTAAATATATGTTAAAGGTGTACAAATATTACTGAACAAAGCTGAATGAACACCAATATTTTTTGGGCTCTCAGCTCATTGATCTGATGCTCTTTTTGGGCACTCCATGCTTAGGTAACATTCAACTGACGACCGAAAAAAGGGGAATTTATTTAATTTTAGCTGTTTTTCAGCAAATTGTATTTAATTTTAATTCATTTTTAGAGAGTTATATTTAATTTTAGTTATTTTTTAGTGAATGTTTTTTAATGTTGACGGTATTTGCACTTTAAAATCTTTCCAGGATGTCTGCCTAATCCCGGCACGCAACTGTCGCGTAAGAATTACAGGGCAAGCGTTTTGTTCCATAAAACATTAAGTTGTTCTCCGGAGTACAATGTAACCCGAGCGCCTCGTTATTCGAATTATATGTTACATTCCGCTGCCTGGACATTCTCACCTCCATTCCGCCTACAATATCAGACCAACCTACTGTTTACAGCGGAGGCTAATTTGTTCCAGATCACCCCAGGCTGCCGGGGACCACACAACAGCTCCTTCTGCAACTCTTCTACATCAAAGTTTTTGTGTCTCAGCTCTGCTACGATTTCCCACAAATTGTATTTTCCTTTTTACTAAACGGTCACAGAACAGGAGAGCGCGGCGCATTCGCTTCTCCATTATGAAGGGCGTAAAACGACTGCTCTTGTTACTTTTATATTTTTTATTTATTCAATTTTATTTTATATTTGTAATATTTTTATATTAGATTTTTATTTTATATTGTTTATTTGTATTTTATATTGTATATTTTCATTTTATATTGTTTATTTTTATTTTTATAGGTTTTATTTGATGATCTCAACCATTGTGTGGGATCAAACCATCCCTGAGATGTATTCCTGGATTATGCTAAAATTGATTTTGCCTTTACTTAACCGCTTGCCGACCAACCACCGTCATTATACTGTGGCAGGTTGGCACGGCTGCGCGAATCGCCTGCCGTCTGCGATAGGGGATGCCAGAGGCGATGCACATGGCCTGCCGCCGCGATGTCCGCTGGCCACGCGCGATCGCTCCACATAGAGCCAGAACGAGGATCTGTGTATGTAAACAAACAGATCCCGTTCTGACAGGGGAAGAGAGAGAGATCTGCTGTTCCTAGTGATCAGGAACAGCGATCTCTCTCCTCCTCCAGTCAGTCCCATCCCCCCACAGTTAGAAACACCTCCCAGGGAACACATTTAACCCCTTGATCACCCATACCTCCCAACTTTTTTCTAGAGGATTCTAGAAGGAGTAGAGGAGCGGTGGAGCTGCCTGGGGTGTTCTAAGAAGCACTGACCAATCCCCAACCTGGATTGGAAGGGGGCAGGCCTCCTTAAAGTCCCTAGAGTCAGCCCAGCTTGGGGGTAGTTGATCGGGTGGAAGAACTGGAGATGGAGTACTGTTGGGACCTTTGAGGGAGCTCCCCAATCTGGGGGGGTAGTGACCTTGGGCCTGGGCTCGGGTGCAAGACGGAACCCTTCAAGACAGCGTGAAGGTTCTGGACAGGTGGCACCGGAGGAGCAAGAGAGGCCAGCCAGAGCTAGTACTGCCGCGTAAGTCTTCAGGACGGAACCACCGGTTGCAGCCCAGAGGGCTGGTGAGTGACATGTGCAGTCAGGAGGACTGGGGAGGCACGCCTGCGAAGACTGGGAGTATGCAGTCAGAGACGGGTGCAGAACCAGTAGAGATAACTGCAATGTCATTGGCGGTGGAGCCAAGCAGCTGCTGCTAGAAGGGCAGGCTGACTGGGAGCAGTAGTCCACCAGTAGGACAGCTAGCATTAAAAGACCTTTCATTTCTTGCTACAACATAGGGGCCTGCAGTCCCTGCCTGCAAAGGGCAATTGCTAAGGACTGGCTAAGCCAGTGTCAGGCCTAACTTTAAATGTGCTAGCTGCTCCTGGGAGTTAAGAGATGTGCAGGAGGAAGGAAAGGGAATAGTCTGCAAGAAAGGAAAGTGCTGGAGGAGACTGAGGTGGTAACTTGTACAGAGAAGTGTATAGAGTTGGGCATCCCATATTTCCCTTACCCCATCCAAGTTAAATTCTAGACATGTGCAATTTCGTTTTTTCGTTTTTTTTCGTCATTTTCGTTCGTTCGTTTTCGTACGAATTAACGAATCTTTCGAATCTTTCGAATCCGAATAACGAATCGTTCGAATCGTACGAATCCGATTAACGAATCATTCGAATCTAACAAATCCGAAAAACAACGAAAATCTGAAAAAAACAAATTAGAAACAACGAATGTACGAATGAAGAAAATCCGAAAAACGAAAACAGGAACAATGAGAATGAACGAAAAAATTCGTACATTCGTAACTTTTTTTTTTTTGTTGAATTGGTAATTTTCCGTGTCCCTTACAATGGCGCTGCTTAACGTGCTTCGAATGGATTGAACAAAAAAATTCGTACATTCGTAACTTTTTTTTTTCGATTCGTAACTTTTTTTTTCGATTCGTAACTTTTTTTTTTTTCGATTCGTAAATTATTAAAATGTAATAATAGCATACACATTACATAAAATTATGAATTATGCTCCGATTATGAATCTACGAATAAATACGAATGCGTCCGAATTTAGAATAAACGAAAATTAAACTAACGAAAAAACGAAAAAATAACTCTTACAAATGTACGAATCGTTACGAATACGAACACCGACGACTTACGAATGTACGAATCGTTACGAATCAACGGAAACGAAAAAAACGAAACGAAAATAAACAAATTTTTTTTGTTGTGCACATGTCTATTAAATTCTCTCAACAAAACAAACAAAAACAAGCACATGGACTGTTCATTGTCTTAAGGTGACTGAGAAGTGAATGCCGGGCTGAGCAGGGTGACAAGTGGACCACTACACTCAGCGGCTCCTATGGAGGCACCGCTGTCACTGTGCTCTTTAACTTGTTCCTGCCCAGACCCAGGGGTAGTGATCTTGTCTTAAGAACGTGCCAAAGGCATATACCCCCCCCCCCCCCCCCCCAGGAGAACTATCCTTATATGTGGGAATGCCTGCAGCGCAGCCCGTCCTGGCAGCCCGTCCTGGCAGCCCGTCCTGGCTTAACTAGTACCTGTTGTTGACAGTCCTCTAGACACCTGCTCAAGCCTTAGACCATTTGTTCCCAACCTCAGTCCTCAAGTACACTTAACAGGCCATATTTTGGTAATTCCCATTAGATAAAATAGCTGTCAAAAAGACAAAGTCGCTGACATTGATGTATAGCGCCTGTGCTAGGGGAGAACATGACCTGTAGTGGGTACTCGAGGACGAGGACTGAGGTTGAGAACCACTCCTTTAGACTAACAGACCCCACTTGGTCCCTTGGGCAGAAGACATCACCATATTGAGGTTAGGAGAAGGAGACGTCCACACCAAGAATTCCTTTTAATACTTACTGAATCAATAGAAGCAAAGATATTTATATACTTACACTCAACCATCCCTTGACGGCACTCAGCTTAAGTTATAAACAATTCAGCGTAGTTCAGAGAGATGAAGCTTAAGAGTAGGATGCCTTGACTGAAAAATGGTTGAGAAACACTGGTATAAAGCAATGTTTCCCAACCCCAGTCCTCAAGCCTCCCCACCCCAACAAGTCATGCTTTCAGGATTTCCTTAAACTTGCATTGGTACTTTCAATTCATGTCAATGACTTTATCTTTTTGACAGCTGTTTTACCTAAGAGAAATTCCCAAAACATGGCCTGCTGGGGTTTCTCAAGAACTGAGCTTGGAACCACTGGTCTAATGCCCCGTACACACGGTCGGAAATTCCGACGGAAAATGTCCTATCGGACCATGTTGTTGGAAAATCCGACCGTGTGTGGGCTCCATCTGACTTTTTCCATCGGAATTTGAGATCCTGCTCTCAAATTTTCCGACAACAAAATCCGATCAGACTTTTTCCGATCGTGTGTAGAGAATTCCGACGGACAAAGTGCCACGCATGCTCAGATCACTTAAGGAGACCAAACCTATTGGCTAATAGCCTCTACGTAGTTCAGTCGTACGCAACGAACGTGTCAGGAAAACCCACAGTTTAGCGCTGCGCGCCGAGTGCCTGTGCACATGCGCGATGGAACGGATCTCCGACGCATGCGCATTCGCGGCTCGGCGCTCCGGCGCATGCACATGCGCACTGGCGCACGCCTGAGCATCCCAGTGCGTGGCAGCGTCACGTGACCTCTCACACCGCCCATTTAAGGAAGTGCTTGTGATCAGTCCAGCGCTGGCTTGTCTTCAGCTTCCTGCCAAAGCTTTGTCCTTGCTTCCTGTTACCTGATTACCTGTTGTTGACCCGGATTTGCCTTTTGACCTTGCTGCCTTCTCCTGCCCTTGACTCTGTGGACTGAATACTGGACTTACCTGCTTGCTTGCCTCTGGCCCTTGAAACCTCTGCCCCGGATTTGTCTCTATTTCCTGCCCTGAGAACTCTGCTTGTGACCCGGACTTGCTTTATCTTCAGCCTTGTACCTGTACCTGTGATCTGGACTTCCTAGTGTCTTCCTGACCCCGCACCTGGCTCCTCCACAAGACTTCATCCTCTGGTTGGGTAGCCTGTGCCTCTCTGTGCCATTCACCCCCTGTCTCACCTCCAGGGGGCGGACTGCGCTCAGTTGCAAGGGTGAACCACTCTCGGCATCTCGGCCTCGGTAAGTACTCCTCTGACAGAACGTCACCACGTTCAAAATGATCGGATTTTCCGACAACTTTGTCCGACCGTGTGTATGCAACACCAGTGTCGGACAAAATCCATTGGAAAAAGTCCGACGGATTTTGTGGTCGGACTTTCCGACCGTGTGTACGGGGCATTAGGCTTGAAGCAGGTGTGCAGAGGACTGTCCACAGGTACTGGTTAAGCCAGGATGGGTACACCCTACAGACATTTCTTCATGCATGGGAGAGTAGGAAAGTTACCCTTGGGGGCCCGTACCCATGGTAAGCTGTTAAGCCAAGGTCACTATCTCTAGGTTTGAGTAGGAACTGGTTTTAGAGCAGAGTGACTCCTCCACTACACAACATTAACAGAAGATCGTGTGTGAAGGAAGGCTAGAAATAAAAAAAACAACGGGGGCTCTAACCCTACAGAAATTAAAAAAAAAAAGTTTTGGCTACAGAGACCTTTTAATAAAGAGATTTTAGAGTGTATAGGAGAACTGGTGTTTCCGCTGAGTTCCAAATTGTGCTCTCTTCTCGCTCCTCAATTATACCATGGTTAAATGTGCACTTCCATTGTCACTGCCTGTAATGAAGAACCCAGGAGAGGTGTTAGAACTTAGAGTACCAGCTAATAGTGCAGCTAACACACATAACTTCGCGGCATTAGCATTCCTGCGAGATTGAAGCCGCCAGTTAGTATTCCAGAGGACTCAGCTGTGTGATATGCTCGGCAATTTCAAGCAGATTTAGCATTCATCCCACTTTTGAATAATAGATGTTCCCCTGAATATCGGTTTGTATAAAAGTGGACTTTAATAGTTTCTAAACTTGGTACAATTTTTGTGCCCGCTATCACCGGTGGCTGGGGAAAAAAAAAATAAAAAAATAAAAACCCTGGCGTCTGGAGATTAGCGAACACATCAGACGTGCTAGAAAGCCATTTAAAAGCGGATGATGACTGCAGCTCAGGTGCTTAAAGGCCTCGGGGATGCGATGTACCTGCCGTGGCGCGGCCGGCCTAGGATTGTCAAATACTTGTCGAAGAGATTTTCTCACTGAACCTTTCCGACAATTACCTGGAATTTTAAGGCACCAAGGATGGAGAGAAAAAAGAAAAAAAAAGAAAAGAGGCTTAAGATTTAAAATGCAGAAAATATTGGATCCATTTTATTTCTTCTGATACATCAGAGCAAATGCCGGAGAAAATAACCGCGGGCGAGAGGATTAACTTTTTTTTTTCTTTAATGTAGTTCACAAAGACTCCGCTGTGTATAAATTGTGTTTTTGGTTGTCCATTTTCATTCTCTTTAAAATAAAGTTTTGAATAATGATAGAGCGAAAGGAAGAATATCCTCTCTCCGATTGCGATTTGGCAGAGCAGAGGTGGAAATTTGCATTTGTCGGTGGATTATAGAAGCTGGCCAGCACCTAGTAAATGAGCCCTCCTGTCAGGACGATCGAGCCGGCTCACTTAGCCATATTCCAGCATGAGCACCTGTACATGTCTTGCTGTTTGTGCATGGGCCTGAATGCACGCTCATTATAAATTGTGGCACCAAGCATGGTATTTAAAGTGTTGTCCCGCAGGATCCGGGATGGTTGGGAGGTAAGCTAAATTGTTATTCACTGCATGGATAAAGCAACTACAAGAGTATAGTCAGGGCCATCTTTAATATTGACTAGACCCGGGGCAAACATTTTCTTGGGCCCCCTCTTCCATGCAATTTCGCTCTCTGCATGCTTTGAGACATACAATAAATAGCAGATAGACTCAAAATCAGTTTACTGAATCAGATCAGGCAGCGATTGCGCTTGGTTGCCAGGGGTTACTCACTGTTATTTTCTAGAGGTTACAGCACATGACTTCTGCTTGTTGATTGGTTGCTAGAGATTACTGTATATCAATACTGCTCACTGATTGAATGCTAGAGGTTACTGCACATCTATTCCACTCACTAATTGGTTGTTGGAGGTTACTGCACATTATTACTGCTCACTAATTGGTTGCAAGAGGTTAGTGCATAGCATTACTGCTAACTAGACATGTGCACAAGAAAAAAATTTGTTTATTTTCGTTTTGTTTTTTTCGTTTCCGAAAAAAATTCGTTTTTTTTTCGTTTCGTTTTTTTCGTTTCCGTCGATTCGTAACGATTCGTACATTCGTAAGTCGTCGTTGTTCGGATTCGTAACGATTCGTACATTCGTAAGTCGTCGTTGTTCGGATTCGTAACAATTCGTACATTCGTAAGAGTTATTTTTTCGTTGATTCGTTTTTTCGTTCGTTTAATTTTTGGACGCATTCGTATTTATTCGTACATTCGTAACATTCGTAACATTCGTAACATTCGTAGATTCATAATCGGAGCATAATTCATAATTTGATGTAATGTGTATGCTATTATTACATTTTAATAATTTACTAATTGAAAAAAAAGTTACGAATCGAAAAAAAAAAGTTACGAATCGAAAAAAAAGTTACACATTTTTTGGTTCAATAGAGACACGGAAAATTACAAATCGAAAAAAAATAAAAAAAGAGTTATGAATCGAAAAAAAAAGTTACGAATCGGAAAAAAAAAAGTTACGAATTGAAAAAAAAGTTACGAATCGAAAAAAAAAAAGTTCCGAATCGAAAAAAAAGAGTTACGAATCGAAAAAAAAGTTACGAATTTTTTGGTTCAATAGAGACACGGAAAATTACAAATCGGAAAAAAAAAAAAAAAAAAAAAAAAGTTACGAATTGAAAAAAAAGTTACGAATCGAAAAAAAAAAGTTACGAATTTAAAAAAAATTTACAAATCGAAAAAAAAAAGTTACGAATCGAAAAAAAGTTACGAATCGAAAAAAAAGTTACACATTTTTTGGTTCAATAGAGACACGGAAAATTACAAATCGAAAAAAAATAAAAAAAGAGTTATGAATCGAAAAAAAAAAGTTACGAATCGGAAAAAAAAAAGTTACGAATTGAAAAAAAAGTTACGAATCGAAAAAAAAAAGTTCCGAATCGAAAAAAAAAGAGTTACGAATCGAAAAAAAAGTTACGAATTTTTTGGTTCAATAGAGACACGGAAAATTACAAATCGGAAAAAAAAAAAAAACGAATTGAAAAAAAAGTTACGAATTGAAAAAAAAGCTACGAATCGAAAAAAAAGTTACACATTTTTGGGTTCAATAGAGACACGAAAAATTACAAATCGAAAAAAAAATAAAAAAAGTTACGAATTGAAAAAAAAAGTTACGAATCGAAAAAAAAAAGTTACGAATTGAAAAAAAAGTTACAAATCGAAAAAAAAAAGTTACGAATCGAAAAAAAAGTTACGAATCGAAAAAAACAAATTTTTTTTTTCAATCCATTCGAAGCACATTAAGCAGCACCATTGTAAGGGACACGGAAAATTACCAATTCAACAAAAAAGAAAAGTTACGAATGTACGAATTTTTTCGTTCGTCTTCGTTTTTCGGATTTTCTTCATTAGTACATTCGTTGTTTCTAATTAGTTTTTTTCGGATTTTCGTTGTTTTTCGGATTCGTTCGATTCGAATGATTCGTTAATCGGATTCGTACGATTCGAATGATTCGTTACGATTCGTTATTCGGATTCGTACTATTCGAATGATTCGTTCATTCGTACAAAAACGAACGAACGAAAATAACGAAAAAAAGCGAAAAACGAAAAAAACCGAAACGAATTGCACATGTCTACTGCTAACTGATTGGTTGCTAGTTTAGAGCACATCATCTCCTCACTGCCTGCCTGCATATTCACATGCACCAAAATTCAGGGTGCTGTGGCACCATGTTATTTTGAAGACTCCATCTCTAATTTGCCTGCTTTTGCAAAACATGATGTTAAGCTTAATGACCACAATTGTAGGCCGGACTTTCAAGCATGCTCCTTTACCTCCCCAGTGGGCAGCATTCAGCAGAAGTGATGGTGGATGTGACCTCAGGGGGACATGGTAAACATATGAATGCCGCCTCTATTTAAATGACTATTTACATATTAATGCCGCCACTATTTACATATCAATGCCGGTTATTTACATGTAAACACAGGGTCTGCAGGTGAGTCATCTGTACATGGCGATAGGGCAGAGCTGGGTAGCAGCAGCAGAAGTTCACACTGAGATATCGGGACACAGCACGGGACTAAAACTTCAAGGGGTAAGGGAATTTAAACTGGGATAGTTGGCAAGTATTAGGCAGCTACTTTGGGCCCCACTACAATGATGGGGCCCAGGGCAGCTGCCCCTTTTGCCCTGCCTTAAAAACGGTCCTGAGTATAGTGGGGCCAGAGAAGGAGAGCACTACTTAAAACAATATCAGGATACATTTTATAACATTTTTAGTCAGCGCCCTCTGCTTATTTTAGTTTTGCTGATCTGCAAGATTAAATAATGTCTTGTCATATGTCTTGACCTTATGCCTGGCCAGCAGGGCTAATTGCTAAGTATAATGGTAATGATAATGCAAATGATAGGAATTCTGTAACCTTTACTATATATAAACTGAAAGAGCTTGCATTCAAATTGTCATTTGCTGTTTGCTGTGAAATGATTCTGTATACGGAGCTTGTACAGACTTATTATAATCAGTTAGTATTATTCATTTCTGAAAATGATTTTAAACTGTCCTCTTTTCACACTATAGAAAATTAGATTTTTGATTTGCTTCAGATCCCCTCTCCAACGTGCAGCTGCCTGCACTTATGGGTTTTATCCAGAATGCCCATACCACAGCCAATCACAAGACAGTTTTCCCGATAGGTGCAGCTTTAAGTTTTTCAAAGCAAAACATGTCTCGGCGTTCGAGCAACCCAATGCCGTGCCTAATCTGAGCCCCCCCCCCCCCCCTTGTGCTGTTTCCTGCTTGACCCCTCATGCCGTTCCTGCCAGCCTGTGTCATTCAGTAACCCCAAAGCCACCCCTGTCCCCATGTGACCCCAGAGCATCCTGTGTCACCCCATGACTACAGAGAATCCTCTGTCACCCAGTGAACCCAGAGTACCCTGTGTCACCATGTGGCGCCCCAGAGCAACCTCTGTCACCCCAAGACTTCAGAGCATCCTATATCAACCCATGACCCCCAAATCATCCTTTGCCACTGTGTAACCAAAGAGCAGGCTATGTCATCCAATGAGCCCAAATAATCCTATGTCACAAAGTGACTTCAGAGAATTCTGTGCCACCCTCTGACCGTCAGCTCAAACTGTCAGTGAGGCCAGAACATCATGTGCCACCCATTGAACCCAGAGCATCCTGTGTCACCCCATGACCCCATAACATCCTGTGTAACCCCATGACCCCAGAGCATTCTGTGTCATCCAGTGTACCCTGAGCATCTGTGTCGTCCTATGACCCCAGTGCTAACTGTCACCCAGTGAGGCCAGAATATCCTGTGTCACTTCATGACCTCTGAGCATCCTGCATCACCCCATGACCCAATAGCATCCTGTGTCACCCATTGAACCCAGATCATCCTTTGCCATCCATTGAGCCCAGAGCATCCTGTGTCACCCATTGACCCTTCAGCATCCTGTGTCACCCCATGACCCCAGTGCATCATGTGTCATCCAGGTAACCCAGAGCATCTTGTGTCACCCCATGACCCCAGAGCATACTACGCCAACCCATGACCCCAGAGTGTCCTGTGTCATCCCGTGACCCTACAACATCTTGTGTCACCAATTAAACCCAGAGCATCCTGTGTCAACCCATAACTCTGGATCATCCTGGGTCACCCCATGACCCTAGGGCATACCCTGGCACCCTGCAACCCTACAGCAACCCTACAGCAACCCTACAGCATCCTGTGACACCCACTGACCCCAGAACATCCTATGTCACCCACTGACCCCAGAGCATCTTGTGACCTTCAGTTACACCTTTGTCCTCACACAGACTTGTGACCCAAGTGCCTCTTGTGTCATCCATTGTATTCCTTTGTGCCTCCTTTGTTTGTACTATTGAAACTTGCCTTAAGTCTCCATGCTGTAAATGCCTCTTTATGAAGAAAAGATTGTTAGTTAATTTGTTGTGTTTAAGTAAAGCTGTTAAAATGCATTAAAAAAACAAATGGAGATTCTGTGTAGTGAGCTGGGATGAAGAGTGAGATCGATTGGAGAGTAGAGAAGGTGGTTTGGTATGGGATAGCTGGCCTGCCAATGGGTCACCATCACTGTGCTGTTGGGAACATGGGTACCCCTTCTACTAAAATGCACCACCTCTGACTGGTGAGGGCCCATTGTAGACAAATAGGCCCTTACCAATCCTATGGGGGCCATAGGCTACTGTCTCTTCAACTCACTTCCTGTCTTTTACCTGCTAACACAGATGCCACCTAGTAGCCAACCAAGGAACTGCTCTGCCACCTTCTTACATGCTGTCACATTGTAATCTGCAATAAATAATTCTGGACCTTTAGGACAGCTGCTTGGCAAATGATTCCATTTTCCAATTTAGAAGGTCCCCCGGATTGTGGTAGAGCTGCCAAGATCTAGTCATCAAGCACAGCCAACATCTTCTGTTTTAATGGACAAGAAGAATCAAGTCTAGCAACTCATACCTACTTATTTTGCAACCAGTTTCTGAGGTTCAAGGGCCTTCGTGAGGCCTGGGGTCACCCTAACTGGGGTACACAGAATCAGAAACCAGAAGGAGAAAGATAACATGAAGAGCTCCAAACCACAAACGAGTCCAAGGAAACTTTAATCGTCCATCAAATAATTGAAAGAACAGCCAATGCATTTGTGGTTTGGCCCTCCTTTTGCTATCTTTCTCTGTTAGTGAGGTCTTGTCCATGACAGAAGAAGCATCCTGGATTGGGCACAGTGCCTAGAGTATGACCCTGAAAATGGTTGCTTTACCACAGAAATGTGCATAAAAAGTCTCAAAGTTCATTTTTCGAGAAAAGAAATGTCTCTCTACGTGTACAAACCACATATTGTACATTTATATTTTCACTCTCTTTATGTCATATACTATATGACCTAAATACAACCCGAATCCAGTGTATGAACGATGTAACCAGCGTGCTGTCGATATTGGTGTCTGCGCGGGGCTAAGAATCCCCATCAATTTATAATTATTGAGCTGCTCCCCTGCTGCTCTCATTGTGCCGTCAAAATTTAAAGCATCGGTAATCACTAGTGACATAAACAGGGTGATAAAAATAAGTCAATAATTTAACGGCCTAATAACACAAAGACCTCTAGCGCTACACAAATCTCGCAAAATGCTGCGTAAAGTGACCGCGCTGCCTTGTAAATTGACTGCTGTAAAAGGTTATCGTCCTTGCAGCTGGATTACTACGCCTTAGGCACCGACATCAAATTTTTCAATTAGGAAAATGCGAGCTGGGCAAAAAAAAAGAAGCTTCGCCAGGATACCTTCTCTGGTGACGTAAAGGCAGAGTTACATGAATCCAGGGAGTTCAGCTTTGTTAAAGAAAAAAATATCAGTTTGAAATCTGACCTGTCTGATTTGAGGGTGCAGTAAAAAAAAGTCAGGGGGCATAATGTCCACGCTGTGTGTGTGTGAGTCACTGACAGTCTGTCACATAGTGTACAAGTACAGCGAATGAGCATTACCTGTTTACTTGGCGCTCTTATGTAGCGCGAGTCACGACTTAGAAGTGAAGTCTGGTAGGTAGTGCAGAGGCAGTGCAGGAGTGAGCAGGGAAAGGCAGTATGTATTAGGCTGTAATTAGATTGGAATAATGAAATAGAACCTGAGCCCTCTTGTATCAGGTAACCCTATCAGAGTCCCTCCTGACATCAGGAGTCCTCATTAGCCCCCCCCCCCCTCAGGGTCTCCATCAAAGGGCCACCTTACACCAACTATCACCGAAAGAATGCCCCCGTAAATCAGTTGTCCTCATCAGAGTGCTCCCCTTGCATCAATTTTCCCCATAAGAGTGGCATCGTACCTCAACTGTTGACATCGACTGGAGTGTCCCTTTACATCAAGTGTCCCCAACAGAGTGTCCCCTTACATCAACTGCCCCTTATCAGAGTGCCCTTCTGCATAAAACATCCTCATCAGAGTGTTCATCTGCATTAACTGTCTCCCATCAGAGTGCCCCCTTACATCAATTTTCCCCATCAGAGCATCCCCTTACATAAACTGTCACTGTCAGAGTTTCCTCTTACTTAAATGTCCCTATCAGATTGTCCTCCTGCTTCAACTGTCCCCTATCAGTGTCCCCTAACATCAGCTGTCCCCATTAGATTGTCCTCTTACATCAACTGTTCCCAATGAGAGTGCCCACTTACATTAACTGTTCCCCAACAGAGTGTCCTCCTACATTAACTGTTTCCCATCAGAATATCCTCTTACATCAACTGTATCCCTTTAGAATATACCCTTCTATCAAGTGTCCCCACCAGAGTGTCCTTCAGCATCAAATGTCACAATCAGAGTATTCTCCTACAATTAATATCCCCATCACAGTGTCCTCTTACATCAACTGTCTCCCATCAGAGTGCCCCCCCCTTACATCAACTGTTCCCCATCAGAGTGCCCTTCTACATAAACTGTTCCCTATCAGAGCGCCCACTTACATCAACTGTTTCCCATCAGAAAATCCTCTTACATCAACTGTCTCCCTTTAGAATATACCCTTACATCAAGTGTCCCCACCAGAGTGTCCTTCAGCATCAAATGTCACCATCATAGTTTTCTCCTACAATTAACATCCCCATCAGAGTGCCCCCTTACATCAACTGTTCCCCATCAGAGTGCCCCCCTTACATCAACTGTTCCCCATCAGAGTGCCCTTCTACATAAACTATTCCCCATCAGAGTGCCCACTTACATCAACTGTCTCCCACCAGGATACCCACTTATATCAACTGTTTCCCAACAGAATATCCTCTTACATCAACTGTCTCCCTTTACAATATACCCTTATATCAAGTGTCCCCACCAGAGTGTCCTCCAGCATCAAATGTCACCATCAGAGTTTTCTCCTACAATTAATATCCCCATCAGAGTGTCCTCTTAAATCAGCAAAGAACAAAGAGAAGCACACCGCTCAAGGCAAAATCAGGTGCGGGATGGATCACAGGTGCAGACCTCGGCTCACCACCGTGGAAGACGAACAAAACAAAGAATTGGTCGCACACTGGAACTCCAAATTATCTCAATGTCATCTTTATTGTCAAAAGGGTCAGACAGATACAAGCAATGGTAGACGTTTCACAAGCGATAGCTTGCTTGTTCACAACCCAGACAAGCTATCGCTTGTGAAACGCCTACCGTTGCCTGTGTCTGTCTGACCCTTTTGACAATAAAGATGACATCGAGATAATTTGGAGTTCCAGTGTGCGACTAATTCCTTGTTTTGTTCGTCCTCTTACATCAACTGTCTCCCATCAGGGTACCCACTTACATCAACTCTCCCCCATCAGAGTGCCCCCTTACATCAACTCTCCCCTATCAGAGTGCCCCCTTACATCAACTCTCCCCATCAGAGTGCCCCCCTACATCAACTCTCCCCCCATCAGAGTGCCCCCTTACATCAACTCTCCCCCATCAGAGTGCCCCCTTACATCAACTCTCCCCCATCAGAGTGCCCCCTTACATCAACTGTCTCCCATCAGAGTGCCCCCTTACATCAACTCTCCCCATCAGAGTGCCCCCTTACATCACCCCCCCCCATCAGAGTGCCCCCTTACGTCAACTCTCCCCCATCAGAGTGCCCCCTTACATCAACTGTCTCCCATCAGAGTGCCCCCTTATATCAACTGTCTCCCATCAGAGTGCCCCCTTATATCAACTGTCTCCATCAGAGTGCCCCCTTACATCAACTCCCCCCCCATCAGAGTGCCATCTTACATCAACTGTCTTCTATCAGAGTATACTCTTACATCAACTGTCTTCTATCAGAGTATACTCTTACATCAAATGTCCCCATCAGAATGCCCCCATACATTTACTGTCTCCCATCCGAGTGCCCCCTTACATCAACTCTCCCCCATCAGAGTGCCCCCCTACATAAACTCTCCCCCCATCAGAGTGCCCCCTTACATCCACTCTCCCCCATCAGAGTGCCCCCTTACATCAACTGTCCCCATCAGAGTGCCCCCTTACATCAATTCTCCCCCATCAGAGTGCCCCCTTACATCAACTCTCCCCCATCAGAGTGCCCCCCTACATAAACTCTCCCCCCATCAGAGTGCCCCCTTACATCCACTCTCCCCCATCAGAGTGCCCCCTTACATCAACTGTCCCCATCAGAGTTCCCCCTTACATCAACTGTCTCCCATCAGAGTTCCCCCTTACATCAATTCTCCCCCATCAGAGTGCCCCCTTACATCAACTCTCCCCATCAGAGTGCCCCCTTACACCAACTCTCCCCCATCAGAGTGCCCCCTTACACCAACTCTCCCCCATCAGAGTGCCCCCTTACATCAACTGTCTCCCATCAGAGTGCCCCCTTACATCAACTCTCCCCCATCAGAGTGCCCCCTTACATCAACTCTCCCCCCATCAGAGTGCCCCCTTTCGTCAACACTCCCCCATCAGAGTGCCCCCTTACATCAACTGTCTCCCATCAGAGTGCCCCCTTACATCAACTGTCTCCCATCAGGGTACCCACTTACATCAACTCTCCCCTATCAGAGTGCCCCCTTACATCAACTCTCCCCATCAGAGTGCCCCCCTACATCAACTCTCCCCCCATCAGAGTGCCCCCTTACATCAACTCTCCCCCATCAGAGTGCCCCCTTACATCAACTGTCTCCCATCAGAGTGCCCCCTTACATCAACTCTCCCCCATCAGAGTGCCCCCTTATGTCAACTCTCCCCCATCAGAGTGCCCCCTTACATCAACTGTCTCCCATCAGAGTGCCCCCTTACATCAACTGTCTCCCATCAGAGTGCCCCCTTACATCAACCCCCCCCCCCATCAGAGTGCCATCTTACATCAACTGTCTTCTATCAGAGTGCCCCCTTACGTCAACTCTCCCCCATCAGAGTGCCCCCTTACATCAACTGTCTCCCATCAGAGTGCCCCCTTACATCAACTGTCCCCATCAGAGTGCCCCCTTACATCAACTCCCCCCCCCCCCCCCATCAGAGTGCCATCTTACATCAACTGTCTTCTATCAGAGTATACTCTTACATCAAATGTCCCCATCAGAATGCCCCCATACATTTACTGTCTCCCATCAGAGTGCCCCCTTACATCAATTTTCCCCATCTGAGCATCCCCTTACATAAACTGTCACCATCAGAGTTTCCTCTACAATAAATGTCCCCATCAGAATGCCCCTATACATTCACTGACTCCTATCAGAGTGTCCCATAACTTTAGCTGTCCCCATCAGATTGTCCTCTTACATCAACTGTTCCCAAAGAGTGTCCTCCTATATTAACTGTTTCCCATCAGAGTGCCCCCTTACATCAACTCTCCCCCATCAGAGTGCCCCCCTACATAAACTCTCCCCCATCAGAGTGCCCCCTTACATCCACTCTCCCCCATCAGAGTGCCCCCTTACATCAACTGTCTCCATCAGAGTTCCCCCTTACATCAACTGTCTCCCATCAGAGTTCCCCCTTACATCAATTCTCCCCCATCAGAGTGCCCCCTTACATCAACTCTCCCCCATCAGAGTGCCCCCTTACACCAACTCTCCCCCATCAGAGTGCCCCCTTACATCAACTCTCCCCATCAGAGTGCCCCCCTTACATCAACTGTCCCCATCAGAGTGCCCCCTTACATCAACTCTCCCCCATCAGAGTGCCCCCTTACATCAACTCTCCCCATCAGAGTGCCCCCTTTCGTCAACACTCCCCCATCAGAGTGCCCCCTTACATCAACTGTCTCCCATCAGAGTGCCCCCTTACATCAACTGTCTCCCATCAGGGTACCCACTTACATCAACTCTCCCCTATCAGAGTGCCCCCTTACATCAACTCTCCCCATCAGAGTGCCCCCCTACATCAACTCTCCCCCCATCAGAGTGCCCCCTTACATCAACTCTCCCCCATCAGAGTGCCCCCTTACATCAACTGTCTCCCATCAGAGTGCCCCCTTACATCAACTCTCCCCCATCAGAGTGCCCCCTTATGTCAACTCTCCCCCATCAGAGTGCCCCCTTACATCAACTGTCTCCCATCAGAGTGCCCCCTTACATCAACTGTCTCCCATCAGAGTGCCCCCTTACATCAACCCCCCCCCCCATCAGAGTGCCATCTTACATCAACTGTCTTCTATCAGAGTGCCCCCTTACGTCAACTCTCCCCCATCAGAGTGCCCCCTTACATCAACTGTCTCCCATCAGAGTGCCCCCTTACATCAACTGTCTCCCATCAGAGTGCCCCCTTACATCAACTCCCCCCCCCCCCCATCAGAGTGCCATCTTACATCAACTGTCTTCTATCAGAGTATACTCTTACATCAAATGTCCCCATCAGAATGCCCCCATACATTTACTGTCTCCCATCCGAGTGCCCCCTTACATCAATTTTCCCCATCTGAGCATCCCCTTACATAAACTGTCACCATCAGAGTTTCCTCTACAATAAATGTCCCCATCAGAATGCCCCTATACATTCACTGACTCCTATCAGAGTGTCCCATAACTTTAGCTGTCCCCATCAGATTGTCCTCTTACATCAACTGTTCCCAAAGAGTGTCCTCCTATATTAACTGTTTCCCATCAGAGTGCCCCCTTACATCAACTGTCTCCCATCAGATTGTTCCCTTACACCGTACAGCCCACCTCAGCCTACCCTAGATCCAGGGCTGAAGCCCCAGAAAATTCAAAGAAAGACAAACCCCTTCAGGATTTATTCTCACTAAGTATCCTGTAGCTGAAGCAAAATGCATGCAAATGAGAATATACATTGGCTGTTTTATTATGTTTGGGGGTGCATTGGGAAAAAGACTACGAAGACAGTTTTGGGCACCCCATTATAAAGACGAGGAGGTTTGGGCAAGCTTCAAGGATGAAAAGACACCTTTGGGGGGTCTATTTAAAAAATAAAAAAAAATCCCCGTAATGTATATTTCCTTTAATCGTCAGCTCCATCCAGTGGCCATAATGCAGTATTTTCCCCACTGCATTATGTCAGAAAAATACTGCATTATGGCCACTAGATGGAGCTGATGATTGTAAGAAATAAACATATTAGACACATTGCAGGGATTATTCGCTTCGTCTGTGCGAATGCCCCAGCACTCACACAGCAATGTTTTTGTAAATAGACGCTAAGGGCAGGGCATATGAGGCAGTAAAATCTTAGTAGAGCTGGACTTACTTGGTTTGTAAAAAATATGATTTAAGGGGGTGACTATAGAGAGTTATATTTTGCGGGTAAATCAATTAACATACATTTACTTAAAATGTGTCTATAGCCATATGGCTGAAGCCTGCTGAAAACATAAAAATAAATCAATTTAGCAGTTTAATCGTATTGATCATATTTCTCGTAAGTGCTTGACAAGATGTTAATGTTTTGAAGCCCCCTATTCCATATGGCTGTGCTGGCCAATCTATGGTAAACTCCAGGCATATACTAAAGACACAAATTAATGCAAATAAATAATACAGGTATAAATACAGTGCCTTGCAAAGGTATTCACCCCCCCCCCCCCCCCTTGGCTTTTTACCTATTTTGTTACATTACAGAATTTAGTTCAATGTTTTTTTAATCTGAATTATATGTGATGGATCAGAACACAATAGTCTAAGTTGGTGAAGTAAAAAATTAGAAAAAATATTTACATAAAACGATTTTTCACAAATAAAAAAAAAACTGATAATTGTCATGTGCGTATGTATTCACCTCTTGTGTTATGAAGCCCATAAAAAGCTCTGGTGCAACCAATTACCTTCAGAAGTCACATAATTAGTGACATGATGTCCACCTGTGTGCAATCTAAGTGTCACATGATCTGTCATTACATATACACACCTTTGTTGAAAGGCCCCAGAGGCGGCAACACCTAAGCAAGAGGCACCACTAACCAAACACTGCCATGAAGACCAAGGAACTCTCCAAACAAGGAAGGGACAATGTTGTTGAGAAGTACAAGTCAGGGTTAGGTTATAAAAAAATATCCAAATCTTTGATCCCTAGGAGCACCATCAAATCTATCATAACCAAATGGAAAGAACATGGCACAACAGCAAAACTGCCAAGAGACGACCACACACCAAAACTCACGGACTAGGCAAGGAGGGCATTAATCAGAGAGGCAGCACAGAGACCTAAGGTAACCCTGGAGGAGCTTCAGAGTTCCACAGCAGAGACTGGAGTATCTGTACATAGGAGGACAATAAGCCGTACAATCCATAGAGTTGGGCTTTATGGCAGAGTGGCCAGAAGAAAGCCATTACTTTCAGCAAAGAACAAAATGTCAGGAACAAGCCGGGTAACAGGAATCAGGCAGGTAGTCAGCAGATAGCAGGGGTCTCAGGGAACGCTGTAGACCGGACAGCAAGAGGCCCCAGTGACAAGCTTCCTTTTAAAGGCCTCTGGGCGCCAAGTGTGGACTCACGGCGCTTCAGCGCGCACCCGCGGGACGTCTTCCTTGACATTGCCCCCCCCAAGGGGCAACCTCCGGATGCCCAATTGTGCCATCTTACTGGGATGGGACCTCTTGAAGGCAAGGATTAGTCTTCTGGCATGTATGTTGGCCTCCGGTTCCCAGGAGTTCTCCTCGGGCCCGTACCCCTTCCACTTTACCAGAAACTGAACCTGGTTACGCCTTCTCCTACAATCCAGGATGGATTCTACTTCAAATTCCACTTCTCCGTTGATGATCACGGGTGCAGGGGGACCAATGCGTGCCAACTAGCGCTGATTGGGTCTTCTGGAGGGAGTTCTGCGGGAAGGTCCTCCTGGATCACTGGGACGTCTTCCTTGACACCATCAAAGAAAACGCTATGTCTGGCGCAAACCCAACACATCACATCACATCACCCAAAGAACACCATCCCAGTCGGGAGTGGGAAACTGGTCAGAGTTGAGGGAAAGATGGATGGTGCTAAATACAGGGATATTCTTGAGCAAAACCTGTACCACTCTGTGTGGGATTTGAGGCTAGGACGGAGGTTCACCTTCCAGCAGGACAATGACCCCAAACACACTGCTAAAGCAACACTTGAGTAGTTTAAGGGGAAACATGTAAATGTGTTGGAATGGCCTAGTCAAAGCCCAGACCTCAATCCAATAGAAAATCTGTTGTCAGACTTAAAGATTGCTGTTCACAAGTGCAAACCATCCAACCTGAAGGAGCTGGAGCAGTTTTGCAAGAAGGAATGGGCAAAAATCCCAGTGGTAAGATGTGGCAAGCTCATAGAGACTTATCCAAAGCGACTTGGAGCTGTGATAGCCGCAAAAGGTGGCTCTACAAAGTATTGACTTTAGTGGGGTGAATAGTTATGCACATTGACTTTTTATGTTATTTTGTCCTATTTGTTGTTTGCTTCAAAATAAAAAAAAAGTTGTGGGCATGTTCTGTAAATTAAATGATGCAAATCCTCAAACAATCCATGTTAATTCCAGGTTGTGAGGCAACAAAACACGAAAAATGGCAAGGGGGGTGAATACTTTTGCAAGGCACTGTATATCTATTAACCACTTCAATACCAAGCACTTTTACCCCCTTCCTGCCCAGGTCAATTTTCAGCTTTCAGCACTGTTAAGCCCCATACACACGGTCGGACAATCCGCGGACCAGGTCCGTCGGACCATGTCCGTCATACTTTGTCCGATGTTGGTTTTGCGTACACACGGTCGGACAAAGTTGTCGGAAAATCCGATCATTCTGAACGTGGTGACGTTTGTTGCCTACGACGGGACTACGTAGAGGCTAGTAGCCAATAGCTTTGGTCTTGTAATGTGATCTGAGCATGCGTAGCACTTTGTCCGGTCGGACAACCGTACACACGATCGGATTTGGTGTGATCGGACCGGGTTGACGGCAAATCTTTCCAGCAGGAGATAAGACTTTGTCCGACGGACAAACCGACGAACACTGTCCGATGGTGCATACACACGGTCTGATTTTTCAACAATCTTGTCCGATCGGACCAAATTGATGAAAAAGTCCGACCGTGTGTATGGGGCTTTACACTTTGAATGACAATTGCGCGGCCATGCAACACTGTACCCATATGTCATTTTTTTTTCATTTTTTTTCACATAACTAGAGCCTTCTTTTGGTGATCTTTAATTACCACTGAGTTTTTTACTTTTTGATAAATAAACTAAAAAAGACATTTTGGGAAACATTTTTTTTTTGTTTCTTCATAAATTTAGGTCAAAATGTATTCTGCTAAATTTTTTTTGGTGAAAAATATCTCAAATCGGTGTATATTATTTAGTCTGTAGGAAAGTTATACAGTCCACAAACTATAGGGGTATGTATCTGAAAATTGATCAATCCTGATGTACTGATGTTCTTAAGGCCTGAAAATACCAGGACAGTACAATTATCCCCCAAATGACCCCTTTTTGGAAAATAGACAGTCCAAGGTATTTAGTAAAAGGCATGGCATGTTTTTTGAAGCTGTCATTTTTTTTGGTCGTAATTTTGTGAAAAATTAAGAGATGAAACAAAAAAAAAATCACAATTGTTTTTTTACATTCTGTACTGTCACAACCACAGTGCAGCATCATCATATAAGTGGTGTGGTGGTGATCAGGGACAGTACGAAAAAAAAAAATTAATAATTTATTTTCAATTTTATTTCTTTTATTACATCTCTTTTTTATTTCTTTTTCTTTTTTTAACACACTGACCAGAGCAATATAATGTTACCATAGTAACATTGTACTACTCTAGTGACGTGATCAGGATTTTTTTTCTTTTTTGACAGCTTATAGCAGTGTATTACATTGCTATAAGCAAGCACTTTACTGAATGAAACTGATTCATTCAGTATGTTT
This sequence comes from Lithobates sylvaticus, assembly GCA_028564925.1. Classification (NCBI taxonomy): domain Eukaryota; kingdom Metazoa; phylum Chordata; class Amphibia; order Anura; family Ranidae; genus Lithobates; species Lithobates sylvaticus. Next base: position 68,153,397 of record CM053038.1, read on the forward strand.
TGCTTTGAATTAGCTGTGATTGGCCAGAGCTAATCACATGATACAGATGGGCTGTGATTGGCCCTGTCTGTACCATGTGATCACACTGACCAATCACAGCTAGTAACACAATTGTATACGGATGGCTTTATTTAGAATTGTTGTGTGATCTGTTGTGATTTGGATCTGCTGTGGCCGGTGAACACATGACAGATTGTCTCGCTGCGCGGCCCTGCAATCCGGGGGGGGCGCCATATGACATCCACCCTAATCGACGAGAGGCCCGCCCAGGCATCATATTGTAATAGGCATGGGTAGGAAGTGGTAAATGAAGTGTAAGTACCTAATTCTGACATGGCAGTTGTACTTCTGCCCATCCAGTCCTGAGGTTTACACAGCTCTACCACACAGCACAGACCTTTTTGGCTGTCAGGAGACCTGCTTTTTCTCCGCTGCAGCACTTACAGGTCTTGTCCCTCCGCCAGCCTGTGCTTGGAGGGTGAAAGGAGCAGCAGCAGACTGATGAGCTCCTCTCTCTATCACTCTGCTTTTTTTCCTATCAGCATGCTGCTTCTCCCTGCCTCAGTCTGAGCTGATACCATCAAGAGCTTAATACCAGGTCAGATTCCAATGCTTATAGTGCTTGTATTAACCCCTTCCCACCTAGCCCCGCTGTCCCTTTAAATGGACCTTTACACCTGGAGGGCTGTGATGGACTACTGTGATGATCCCTATGATTAAAGTGATTGTAACGGCTTACATTTTATTTATAAAAATAACAAAAATCATTGCACAGAGCAGGTAAGTAGAACATTTTCATTATTTTTAGAAATAAAATTTAAGCCTTTACAATCACTTTCCTCCTCCTTTTGTGTCTCCCGCTGACACTCTGGGCTCCCCCCCTCCCCTGCCAAGTGCCCCCATTGCAAGCCGCCTGCTATGGGGCCACTTGTGTGGGCTCGCTCATGAGCCAGCTCTGTGTGTCCATAGGCACACAGATTGTGGTTCGGCCCCGCCCCACCTCTCCCTCCTCATTGGCTGTGTTTGACAGCAGCGAGAGTCAATGACTCCCACTGCTGTCTCTGAGCCAATGAGGAGGGAGAGAGCCTCTGCTCTTGTACACAGTGCTGGCTTGAGATCAGGCTTAGGTAAGTATAAGTAAGGGGGAGGGGGAGCTATGCATTAAGGTAGAAAACACTTTCTGCCTTTAGAACCACTTTGGGCTCTGCTGTAGGTGAAACATGTTGGAGGTAGACATGTGCACTGCCGAAAAAATGTTTGTTTCCGTTTAATTCGTTTTCTTGTTTTGTTTTTTGGGGTCATTCGTTATGATCACAATTAATAAATTCCTATATTCGAAAATTCGTAAATTCGTTAAATTCGTTAATTTGAAAATCCAAAAATAAGAAAAAAAATCAGAAGATTTGAAAGAATAACTAACTAATAATAACTAACTATTAAATTATAGGTATTGGAATTTACTTTCAAATTTGGCTGTTAGTGAACGTAACGAATATGAATTTATCCAAAGTTACGAATTAACGAATGCTGTATGTAAAAAAATGGAATGGAAATAATAATCGTAATAATAAAACATTTTTATTATTATTATTGTTATTTAATATTTTTTAATGCGTTACTTTCCATTCATTTAGATACGATTTGTTATTTCGGATAATTCGTAACTTCGGATAAATTTATATTCGTTGTTATCACTAACAGCCAAATTTGAAAGGAAATTCCAATACCTAAAATGTCATAGTTAGTAATAGTTAATTAATAGTTAGTTATTATTTCAGATTTTCTAATTTTTGGGTTTTCTAATTTTCTAATTTCGAATTTCCAAATTTCCGAATTTCTGAATTTTCGGATTTACGAATTTTCAAACATTCAAATTTACAAATATTCGCAAAAATTCGTTAAGCGGTTTTCGTTAATTTACGAATTAACAAATTTGTTGAAATTCGGTAGAAAAAGAAATCGGGACCAAACGAATTGCACATTTGTAGTTGGGGGCATGCTATCATTGCAATAAACCTTGGCTAGAGTTGAATGTCTTTGGTGTGCAGCCCGTTTTTCTGGATGGTGTGCTGTCACAGTGGTCACTAGACATGTGCATTCGTTTTCGTCCAAATGCATTTTCGTCCGAATTTCAGGTATTTTCGTTATCGTTTTTAACAAACGATAACAAACGTGCAGAATCAAAAAAACGAAAAATCCAACATAAACAAATGCTTTATTTTAGTTTTCTTTGCAACAGTTCGATGTAAATAGGAGATTCGACATGACGCTGACAATAGCGATCTGTGTCCATCGAACCTGCGGTCGAATGTGCCTAACCTTAACTCTATTGATCCAAGATTATTCTACATAGAGAGAAAAGATTCAACATTATAGAGTCAATAGCAGAAAAGGTTGAATGTGCCTAACCTAACTCTATTAGTCCAAGATTATTTGACATAGACAGAAAAGATTCGACATGAAGATTCGACGAAGCAGTCGCCGCAAGCGGACATTTATGGTCAAAAGCGCCACCCATAGGCTATAGAAGAATTCTAATGTTTGTTGACTAGTATTAATATTTAATAAATATACAGGGGGTCCCCGAGTTACGAACTCGTTAGGGACTGCCCGCCTGTACGGAAGTCGGAAATGTTCGTAAGTCGGCCGCACATGCGCAGACCGCCAAATACGGACATTTCCGGACATTTCAGATGTTCCGTCTAATGCCGTTCTGAGCATGCACGGCAAATTACGGACATTTACGGCATTTTCCGAGGCTCCGTATGGCCGCGCATGCGCAGAAAGGCCAGAAGACGGCGAAAAACAGCGAAAAATGGCGGAGGGTCCCCGCAGCGCCCCGTTCGTAAGCAGGGGTTGTTCGTAGGTCGGGCGTTCGTAAGTCGGGGACCCCTGTAATTATTACTAGTGTCATACAACATTAGAATTCTACTATAGCCTGTAGGCGGAACATTCGACCAGAAATGTACGATTGCGGCATCGTACAGTTTAGCTGCTCCGTCAAATCTTCTTAGAACATTCGACAGACACCATAAGCCTTCAATGACAGATTCGACCTTAATTATTTCGGATTTTCAGATGAAGGCATTTTTTAACTAAACAAAATAAATAAAAACGAATTTCGGGGGTAATGAATAAATTTTTTTTTTTTTTTTTTTTTCGGACAAAAACGAAATTCCGAAACAAAATATTTCAGTGTGCACATGTCTAGTGGTCACCTGGTCAGGACAGCTCGGTCACTCAGCTAGAAATCTGCTCTCTCAGCACCGGAATCTTAGCCATCCATGGATGACGACATGTAAATGTTAAAGCCCGCCCTCTTTTCTGCTGCACATACGTATTACGCAGGGCGTCAAGAGGTTAAACCAAAAATACAATTAATAAAATATGAATAAATACGGAGCTGCCTTAATTTGTGCCTTTTTTTGTATCTGTTCTGATTTAATCGTCAGCTCCCATTCCCCGTCCGCTGTGGGGATTCCGCATATCTCGCATTAGGATATGATGATTCTGATCCGCCACTGACAGCTTGATTTATTTACGTCGTGCCTGTCAGATCTCCGCTAGGAACTGGAAGCAAACAGATGTAAAAAGTCAGATGTAAGCTGTGGGCACATTAAATGTGATTCGGAGTGACAAGTAAATGGCAGGAACCTGGACGGCCATGGCGGCAAAGCGTTTTTCCTGTAAAAAGAGGCAGAAGCCAGCAAGCTCTATTCCTCGGAGGGAGAAGGCACGCGGTGCCCTCATTTCACAGTAAATTCCATGCAACGTCTTTTATGAGCCGGGTCAAACGCGGAAAAATAAAACGGAACGTCTAGCATGGCGTCTATGAATCATTCCGAAATGTGGAGAGAAATGTTTTCATCCAGGCTTTCAGATGGCATGTCCTTCCAATATTTTTATACAGCTCTAAATTTCAATAGTGTACGGGAGCTCGCTTATTTTGCAGAAGAAGCATTGGACCAATTTTCGCCATTCTTCCTTTCTCGGCTACTTGAAGTGGCTTTCTGTGCAAAGTCTAAAAGCAATCATGGCACCTTAAAAGGAACTACGGGGGATCAAAAAAGATGGATAAAAGGATTTGTAAAATAAACAAGCATGTGAGTCACTCAGTTCTAACCCTCCTGAACATCTACCTGCAGTCTGCAGACCACCATACAATTCATGAACCATGATTGCTTGCTCTCCAGGATTGTGTAATTCTTATAGAACAAACCAGCATGAAGATATTCAGGAATATTACAAAAAATGTGATTAAAGTCACTCTAAAGTGGACTTTCCGTTTTATGCCCTCCTCCTGCCCCCCTCTTCTTCTTCTTTTGGAACTTTTTTTTTTCGGAAGGAGGATCGGGTACCTTGTTTTGACAGGCACCCGCTCCTATTTCCGGTCTAGCAGAAGTTCAAGCAACCCTACTTCTGGGACACGTCATAGGTCCCGAAAGGCTGCGGGACCATTCACAAAGCGCAGCAGGGCTCACACATGCGCAGTGGGAAGCTGGCTGTGAAGCCAGAAGGAGTCGTAGATGGCTTCCCAAAATTAACATGCCAGTGCTTGGGGACCCGAAGACCAAAAAAACAGTGTAGCGCCGACACTTTTCTAAAGTGTGCGCTATAATGTAAATTATTTCCAGAACTGTAAAGGAGTTCTGAGGGTTAATTCTATATGTCTTTTACTTTGGCATCAGTTTGGCTGGGTTGTACTGGAGTTCTGCCTGGTCATAGGTGCAGTGAGGCACCTGCGACAGGCTGAGAACCAAACCTGGTTGAACGTGTTAGGTACCAATCTTTCTCAGAGCCAATCAGTGGGCGCGTCTGGCCCCGCTGCTCCGGGAAGGGGTATTTAAGGTGCTGAAGTCACGTGTTCAGGGTTCGGTTCTTCTTTGATTCCTGGTTCCGGTCCGGACCAACCTTGTGAGGGGTCCCGGACCCAGGAGTGTCTGCCGTCCCCGTAAGCATGGTCACCCTGACCAGCCCCAGAGGCCCTCATGGTCTGGGGTGGGGATCCGTCCGTTCCCGAGCCTCGGAACTGGCTAGTTCGAGGCCCAGTAACTGAAGGAGGATTCGGAGGTGTCCCGGTGTGCTCTCGGCATTGGAGAGACACAGCAATTCGTACTCGTAAGTGACCAGGGGAGGACTCTTCGGAGGAGGGCCAAGAAGCTGGCTGCTCTGTAAGAGCCTGGGAGCTGAAGTTGTATGGACACTAGAGAATGCATATTTCTTATGGTATCGCCAAGAAGGCTGAGAGATCCAGGTACCGTGGGAAAAGTTCCTAACTTATCTTCAGTTACAATCTTGTCTGTGGCAGAGACTTTGCAAATTTTCCGGATCACTTGTTGACTGCTAAATCTACAGTTATGCCCCGTACACATGGTCGGATATTCCGATGGAAAAAGTCTGATCGGATTATGTTGTTGGAAAATCCGATCGTGTGTGGGCTCTAGCGGGCTTTTTCCGTCGGAAGAAAATTTGAGAGCAGGATCTCAAATTTTCCGACAACAAAATCCGATCTGACTTTTTTCGATCGTGTGTAGTACCGACGGACAAAGTGCCACGCATGCTCAGATCAAATTCTGAGACCAAAGCTATTGGCTACTAGCCTCTACGTAGTTCCGCAGTATGCAACGAACCTCACCGCGTTTTGAACGATCGGATTTTCCGACAACTTTGTCCAACCGTGTGTATGCAACACAAGATTCGGACAAAATCCGTCGGAAAAAATCAGACGGATTTTGTGGTTGGAATTTCCGACCGTGTGTACGGGGGCTTAGAGGTTTATCCAGCAGTGAAGCGCCCAGTTGCGAGTGGCTACTCTCTGGGTTATCTAAGAGACATTCAATTGATGTCAGCAGTTCTTAGTGCCTGAGTTTTATCACCCATGCAATATTCCCAATTGAGAGACTGTGTTAGAGTTAAACGTTACCCCTGCAAATAAAAATCCTTAAAAGGACTTTTGCGTGTCAGCTTCTGAAGTTACTGGGTACTAACCCTGAGAACCCCTAGACAACGAACGACGAGCTACAAGTAGGTAATTGGTAAGCCCAGAAAATACATGGTCGCCCCTAGGGGTTATGGCCGCTACACCAGCCTGGGTGAGGACAGCGTTAAAACCAAGGGGTTTAGTTTGCACACATTTGCAAATACATGTGTAAGCTGCAGCGGCCACACCACGGCACCCTAGTATACTATTACTTCTACGCTATAATTCTGAGAGTCTCTTGAGTTGGAGCACATAAATAATAATGGATAGATTAAGGGCAGGTATGCCTGGAGGGAGCCCACCCCCCTTTAAAGGTATAGAGATGCACTGGGCACCCAGCAATATCACAATGGCAATGAAGGTATCCAGTGTGTCCCCTCACCAATTACCAACAGTACAAACAAATGGCAACCACCCCAACCTATAACTGGCCTTTGCAGCAAGGAGCACATGGAAGGGCGCCGCATTGTCAAAAAACAACAAACACAAAATTCCCAGCTCACTTAGCAGCCAGCCTGCAACAAACCAAATAGTTGTAGGCTGCCTGGTAAGTGAGTTGGGGATTTTTGTTTGTTGTTTTTTGACATGTGTCGCCCTTCCATGTGCTCTTGCTACAAAGGCCAGTTATACTGTAGGTTGGGGTGGTTGCCATTTGTTTGTACTGTGGGTTAGGACAGTGCTTGATCTTTGAACAGGTAAGTGTACTTTTATTAAAAGTCAGCAACTACAGTATTTGTAGCTGCTGACTTTTATTTATTTTTTCAAACAGGGCGAAGAACCTCTTTAAGTTGCATGACAACTTAATCTATTCGTTTGTCATTTGTTAGGGTCTAGAACAACCGCCGGTGGCACTGTAGTTGCCAAACCTGAAGGGTGCAGTTCTATTGTCCACCAGCAGGTGTCTCCCAGCAGTCAACGGGTAGCAGGGTGGAGTGCCTTATTAAGCTGGCCTCAAACCTGTAGCATTGCATTTGAACATTCAGACTAGAAATGATGAAAATGACTTCCACCCAATTGATGGTGCCTTCATGGACTTGACAAATTTTGAGTGACTTTTCATTTGAGGACCATTTAAGGACCATCGTCACGATTTTTATAAAACGAACATTCTACTTCCCGGTTAACTTTGGCAAGTGCATGTGCATTAGACTAGTTACATTTTTTCTAAGCCAGGAGCAAATTCAACAGTTAGAAATGCTTTTGTTCCCATTAGATTTGACAAAAATTTACATTTTCCCCATCCTTCAATTTTCTTGCTCCCTCTGGTTGAAATTAAGTGACAAATCATCCCTTTTAACCTTTAGATAATTGAATGAATGTTCTGAAAATGACAAATTTCTAATGAAATGCTACAGGTGTAAGGCCAGATTTAGCCAGGTTTTCCAACGTTTAGGAGTGATGGCCCCCGCTGCTCCAGTAATGTGTCTGCTAGGTATTTAAGAGAGATGCTGGAGGAGGTCTGGGCTATTAGATGGGTTCCCACAATTAGAAGATGTAGGGCACAAATTGTGCAAGCGTGCTTCAGGGAAAAACTGAAATATCGTCAATCCCCTAGACAAGGAAGAAGCTGGGATAGAGGCGCTTGTCTGATGTTACATGAAAGAAAAAAACAATTCAAGACTTGAGTACAGCAACACCCATCCTGTAACGCCCAACACCGGGGCGAACTATGTTCAAGCTATGACTTAAACTGAGCTCTAGACCATATTTTAAGATGAGATCTACATATTCAGATATCTGTTTGCCTAATATGTGAAGCAGTACAAAAAAAGTTAGTAAATGTTGTAATAGAACTGTCAGTAAGCAAAACATGGCTTGGTGAGACTCTACATGCTGCTGCTAGGAGTGCTGGACTGGTTCCCTATTCTTTCTGAGAAGATAATGTTACCACCAATACCAGAGGGAGTTTAGGCATGAACATTGGTTTTGGTTGTGAATGAGTGGTGGTCTAGTGGAGGGTCTGCTTGTTTGGCAGTTGTAGGGATGGTTCCCCCCTGGGAGCACGTGACCAGCAACTTGGGGTCCCATTTCTCAGGTATTGTACCAGATCTCTTGTGGACTAAGCCTGGAACCACTGGAAATAGAGAAGTCTCTCATAAGTATGTAAGCAAAGGGTTTCCCAAAATGGCCTGAAGGCCCATAAGAGTGGGAACCTAAAAAAGTGTCGATCTGGATGGATGGTTATGGGGGTCTCTAACAAGCCATCACTGAAGAATTTGACTGTAGGCCTTTGCATGGGAACTGGCTTAACAAACCCTCAAAAGGCTGCAGTCTCCTCCTGATGATTGCAACTGGGAAGGTATTTAGCTCCACCTCATCGGCCTTAAACATGCTACCTGTTCCCGTCTTGCTGTTTATTCTTTGTACCCCATCTGACCCTGCTTTTTCCCCATTTCCCCCCTTATTTTCTGTACTTTTAGAGCTAGTTTTGTTTATAATAAACTGTATTTCTTCACTTAGTTGTGATTCCAGTTTTCTTTGTGTAGCTCCACACACTAGCTAGCTCTACAGGATACCAGGATGTGATGTCTTGACATCATGATTTTCAGAATGCTGATTTTCTTGCTTTAATCGCAACTAGAGGTGGTGTAGAAGTTACAGCTACCCCTGCATACCCAAGGGGGTATTTCTGGTCCCTCTTCCTAACCCCCATCTCTAGTAGGGCCAAGAGTGGAGCAAACTTCTGAAGAGTTTGACCAGTTTTTAAAATTTTGAAAAATTGGAACTTCTGACTTGAAAGTCTATAGGCATCTGAACCAGGCTACCAAAATGCGTATTCATAAGCAGCAGATGCAACAACACTGGATAGAATGGTTTGAGAAGCTTCTGGAACCCCTGCCCAATGAGACGATGTGGCCAGAAACAGCTCAAGACACTTTATACATTTTACCGGGGATACTAAGATAGAAGGGTTGGACCTGATAGCACTGGCAGTTTGGCTATTGGTGCACAAGGAACGGCAGAAGAAGATATACCACAGAAGCAGCCTTTAGAGGAGCATTTGGTCCCTTTCTCCCAGAAGCCTTTGGTGAATCCACGCTATCAAAAATAATGCAATTCTGATTTGGCGTGGAACATCCTAAAGCCCCATACACACGGTCGGAAAATCCGACCACCAAATCCACCGGATTTGGTCCGACGGATTTAGTCCGACACTGGTGTTGCATACACACGGTCGGACAAAGTTGTCGGAAAATACGGTCATTCTGAACGTGGTGACGTTCGTTGCGTACGACGGGACTACGTAGAGGCTAGTAGCCAATAGCTTTGGTCTTGTAATGTGATCTGAGCATGCGTGGCACTTTGTCCGTCGGAATTCGCTACACACGATCGGAATTGGTGTGATCGGACTTTGTTGTCGGAAAATTTTTCCAGCAGGAGATAGAACTTTGTCCGTCGGACAATCCGATGGAAACTGTCCGATGGTGCCTACACACGGTCGTAATTTCCGACAACATTGTCCTATAGGACAGAATCCATCGGAAAATCCGACCGTGTGTATGGGGCTTAATTTATGAAGTTCGGTCTGAATCTACAGTGCCTTGAAAAAGTATTCACCCCTTGAAATTTTCCAAATTTTTTCATGTTACAACCAAAAACGTAAATGTATTATACAGTAATACCTCGGATTGCGAGTAACACGGTTAACGAGCGTTTCGCAATACGACTACTATTTTTTTTTTTAAATCCTGACTCGGTTTGTGAGTGTTTTCTCGCAAAATGAGCAGGATTCAAGCCTCTGAGGTCTGCAGTACCACATTTTTCCAGAGGTGCAGGGGTGCCTGTGACACTCAGAGCCGTTCGGATGCACTCGTAAATACTCGGAAACACTCGGAAGTACTCCGTTCCCAAGTGTTTCCGAGCCATCTCCGACTATTTCTGAGTCTCTCCGGCACCCCCCCTACCTATGGCCACATGCGGTACTGCATACAATAGAAGTCAATGTGGAACAAATTATCTTTGTTTCTATTGACTTCTATGGGGAAACTCGACTTGATATGCAAGTGCTTTGGATCACAAGCATTCTCCAGGAACGGATTATGCTCGTAATCCAAGGTTCCACTGTATTGGGATTTTCTCTGTAAAAAATGTTGAGAAGGATTTATCATTTTTCTTCCACTTCATAAATATGTGCCACTTTGTGTTGGTCTATCACATAAAATCCCAATAAAATACATTTATGTTTTTGGTTGTAACATGACATGTGGAAAATTTCAAGGGATATGAACACTTTTTCAAGGCACTGTCATCTACATTTTGGAATCAATTCAACAACCAACAGTAGGCATATTATGGAAATGTCCTTCATGTACATAGCATATATGCCTCAGTATTAGAAATAAAATGGGGCACCACAGTGGCTTAGTGGTTATCACTTCATCCTTGCAGCTCTGAGGTCCCCGTGTCAAATCTATGCCAGCACACCTAATGGAAACAGGTATAGTAGCACTTCCATTTTCTCAAATTCCCAGCTCCACCCGGTGCTCAGACTGTCAGGCTGCCAATGCCACTGTGTACAATGGATCACTGAAGGAAAAAATCGGCACTCGGGGTAACATCAACTAGCAGTGTTCCTTTATTGAAATAACATGTATAAAATCTGTAAAACCTGCAACGCATTTCAGCTATCAGGCCTTAATCATGGTCATGATTAAAGAGAAGCTCCAGGTTTCTTCATAAAAAAATAAAAGTGACTTTTAATAGAAGGACACTTACCTGTCCAGGGATCCTGCAATGTCCTCAATCGGCTTCAGGGACAGGCACCAGCATCTCTAGTAAGGGAAACAGCCTTGCAACTTCACAACCTGTTTCCTACTGTGCATGTGCGAGTTGCGCTGCACCTTGTGAATAGTCCCGTAGTCTTATGGGACCTGTGATGTGTCCCAGAAGACTGCGGGTGAAGAAGGGGAGGGCAAAATTTTGGGGGGAGTGGGTACCTGGTTTTGACAGGTACACGCTCCCACTTCCGGCTCAGATCGCTGCGGCAAACTGAGACGGAAGTGGGAGCATGTAACTGTCAAACCCAGGTACCCGCTCCCCCCCAAAAAGTGCCAAATGTGGCAGTGGGGGGAGCGAGGGTGCAAACAAGCAGAGCTTTCCCTTTTGGGTGGATCTTTGCTTTAAGGCCTGACTGCCGAAACGCGTTGGATTTTTACTTTTTTCTTTAGTGATCTATGTCAGGACACTATGTGCATGGAGTGTGTATGCTCTCCTAGTGCTTATGTGGCTTTCCTTTGGGTACTCTAGTTTCCTTCCACACTCCAAAGCCATGCTGGTAATTGAAATGGCTGCTGTCCAAACGGTCCTTGTATGTGTATTTCCCTTTTCTAGACTAGACTTCCATTTCCATTTCTAATCATTTCTAATCTAGACCATTTCTTCCATTTCTAATCTAGACTTCCATTTCCTGTTTCTAGAGTAGGTTGGAGCATTTATGGGAGAAATTGATTGGTTGCTACAAGAGGAATGCAACTTTTCTTCAGCTGGACATTTCATACATTATCATCATAGGCTTGGGTTGGAAAAGCCTTGTTTCTATGTACAGTTCATAACTATATATACAATATGTACATGAGTGTGGGCATATATTCTCATTACATAGACAAGACCATCTATACAGTATGTACATGGGGACAGCCATATATTCACATTACATAGGCAAGCCCATCTGTCTTACATAATAATGCAGTATCTGGACTTTACTTCACTACCCCTCTCTCTCTCTCTCTCTCTCTCACTCTCAGTGCAGGTCTATCAGTCAGGAGTGACTGATTGAAAACAATGCAACAATAGTAAAAAAGAAGTCTGGGCTAGGGGTATAGAGAAGGCAGCTAGCAATAGATCTACATACAAAACACAACTGAAATATAAACAGTAATGTGCAACGCTATACAAATCTATATTGTATATATTTGAAAAACAATATGTGTATATGAATCATACTGTATATAAAGCGATAAGGTCCTATTAACTGTGATTATAACTATATTCAATCAAAGTCACAGAATAAAGTGTATTCCAATGAAAAAATAAATTTCCAGATCTGTCGACCTTCTATGGCTGCAGATATTTTTGGTCTCCAATAAAATGGTGCCTGCTAAGCTCGCGGCCACCTAGTGAGTTAGTGATTGACATTAATTGTGCCTCTCGTTTTTTTTTGCTTTTTGTTTTTTACCTTGGATTTCTTTTTTTGCCAATGCTTGAGGTTTGCTGCCTCCTGTGCTTGATAATAATATAGTATGCCATGTGAGTTTTTCTAGGTTCTGTATTTCATTTATGTTTTTTTAGTTTCATTCCATTGTTATGATCTGGAATGGTTTGGTGGCCTTTGGCTTTATGGCTGATGAGACTTTGGTCTTTAACAAAATGGTGCCCATTTCAGCTCATGGCCCTCTAGTGTTCAAAGGATAAAGTAACAGGCTATTTAAAGAGATTGTCTATAGATGTTGGAGTACCAAATGCCCTCTGAGGATGTGCCCTTGCACGAAATGCATTAGGGCTGGATTACACGTGTAGCGCCCACACTTTATTAAGTGTGCGCTATCAATGTAATTTTTTTTTTCCAGAGCTGTAATGGAGTTCTGGGGGTTAATTGTACAGGATTTACTTTGGCCTCAGTCTGGCTGGGCGGTACTGAAGTTCCGCCTGGTCATAGGTGCAGTGAGGCACATGTGACAGGCTGAGAACCAAGCCTGGTTGGACGTGTTAGGTACCAATCTTTCCTGGAGCCAATCAGTGGGCGCGTCTGGTCCCACTGTGTAGTCTGGAAAGGGGTATTTAAGGTGCTGAAGTCACGTGTTCAGGGTTCGGCTGCTGCTTTGATTCCTGGTTCTGGTCCAGGGCAGCCCCGTGAGGGGTCCCAGGCCCAGGAGTGTCTGCCGTCCCCGCAAGCATGGTCACCCTGACCAGCCCCAGAGGCCCTCATGGTCTGGGGTGGGGATCCGTCCGTTCCTGAGCCTCGGAACTGGTTAGTTCGAGGCCCAGTAACTAATGGAGGATTCAAAGGCGTCCCGGTGTGCTTTCGATATTGGGGGGACAAGGCAACTCATACAAGTGACCAGGGGAGGACTCTTCGGGGGAGGGCCAACAAGCTGGCTGCTCAGTAAGAGCCTGGGGGCTGAGTTGTATGGACACTAGAGAATCCACACTTCCCACAGTATCGCTAAAAAGGCTGAGAGATCCAGGTACTGTGAGAAAGGTTCCTACTTATCTTCAGTTACAATCTAGTCTGTGGCAGAGACTAGACATGTGCAATTCGTTTATTTTTTTTAGTTTTTCGTTTTTATTTTCGTTATTTTCGTTCGTTCGTTTTCGTACGAATGAACGAATCGTTCGAATCGTACGAATGAACGAATCGTTCGAATCGTACGAATCCGAATAACGAATCGTTCGAATCCGATTAACGAATCATTCGAATCGAACGAATCCAAAAAACAACGAAAATCCGAAAAAAACTAATTAGAAACAACAAATGTACTAATGAAGAAAATCCGAAAAACAAAAGCGAACGAAAAAATTCGTAACTTTTTTTTTTCGATTCGTAAATTATTAAAATGTAATAATAGCATACACATTACATAAAATTATGAATTATGCTCCGATTACGAATCTACGAATGTTACGAATGTACGAATAAATACGAATGCGTCTGAAAATTTTCCGAAAAACGAATCAACGAAAAAATAACTCTTACGAATGTACGAATCGTTACGAATACGAACACCGACGACTTACGAATGTACGAATCGTTACGAATCAAAAAAATGAAACGAAAATAAACGATTTTTTTTCGGAAACTAAAAAATTGAAACGAAAATAAACAAATTTTTTTGTTGTGCACATGTCTAGCAGAGACTTTGCAAAGTTTTCCGGATCACGTGCTGGCTGCTAAATCTCTGGCTAGAGGTTTATCCAGCAGTGAAGTGCCCAGTTGCGAGTGGCTACTCTCTGGGTTGATTAGAGACATTCAGTGGATGGCAGCAGTTCAAAGTGCCCAAATTTTATCACCCGTGCCCTCTACTCCCACCTGAGACTGTGTTACTGTTGGATGTTATCCCTGCAAAATAAAAAATCCAAAAGGCCTTTTGTGTGTCAGCTTTGAAGTTACTGGGTACTAACCCTGGGAACCCCTAGACAAAAAGGAAGTCGAGCTACGAGGAGGCAACCGGTAAGCCCAGAAAAGTGGGGTTATGGCCGCTACACAGGCTAACGTCACTCCCCCACTTCCGGGGATTGGAATTGGCGGCTATTATAGTAAGTGGATTTGATTTGCTGTTTTTATATGATTTTATGTGGATCCTTTACATTATAAAAAATCACTACACTATATACAGGGCCTGTGCTAGACCATTTTGCGCCCTAGGCAAGACCAGCTTTCCCGCATGTACAGGCCCCCATTCTCCTCCCTGCGTGCAATTGGCCGTCGACGCTTGCCGTCTCACCCCCTGCGTGAAAGGCGCACCTGCCATTGGCCGCCATCGGCAGTCAATCTCCCGGTCCCAGCGCGGGCATGTGGCTGTCAATCAGCGAGAGAAGAGGAGGTGTGGCCAAAGCCTCCTCCCTTGAATGATGGTACTGTGGGTGGGTACTCGGGAGGAGGAGATCAGACTGACTGGCCAGTCATGTGACAATAAGGAGAGCAAAAAGGAAAATTTATTTTGGGGTGCAATTCCACATATAACCATGGCATGTGTCAGCAATATATCATTTAGTGCCAACTTTTTGCCATTATTCTATCACTTGGGACAAAAAAATGAAATATTCAATGGGCTCAACATTTCCTTGGGGTGTCTACTTTTTCCAAAATGGGGTCATTTGGGGGGAGGTGTTGTAAATTCCAAAAAATGTACCCTAGTTTGTAGACGCTATAACTTTTGCGCAAACCGATAAATATACGCTTATTGACATTTTTTTTATTTTTACCAAAGACATGTGGCTGAATACATTTTGGCCTAAATGTATGACTAAAATTGAGTTTATTGGATGTTTCTTATAACAAAAAAGTATAAAATATCATTTATTTTTCAAAATTTTTGTTTTTTTTTTTCCGTTTATATCACAAAAAATAAAAATTTCAGAGGCAATCAAATACCATCAAAAGAAAAGCTCTATTTGTGGGAAAAAAAAGGATGCAAATTTTGTTTGGGTATAACATTGCATGACTGCGCAATTACCAGTTAAAGCATAACAGTGCCAAATCATAAAAAGTCCTCTGGTCTTTAGGCAGCCAACTGGTCCGGGACTTAAAGTGGAGCTCCGTCCTGACTTTTTTTTAAAAGTCAGCAGCTACAAATACTGCAGCTGCTGACTTTTAAAAAATCGGACACTTACCTGTCCCAGGGTCCAGCGATGCGGGGGAACGAGGCCCCCCCTCATTCCACGAGGCGCTCGCGGCGCCGGCATTCCTAATGTGGGAACCCGCTGTGGCTTCACAGCCGGGCACCCACTGCTCATGCGCGAGCGGCACCGTGATTTGACGCTCAGTCATCTGGGACACGTGACAGGTCCCAGATGACTGTGCGGCGCCGAGGGGGAAGTGACGTTTAGCCCGGGCACTGAAGGTGGCAGACTACGAGGGACCACCATAGAAACAGGCATTTGGAGGTGAGTAAAAAAAAATTTTTTTCCAATTATTTTTTTTTTTTTTTTTTTATGATTTTTAAGCCCATTTTTTTTTTTTTGACTGGAACCCCACTTTAAGTGGTTAAAGAAGAAGAGAATTGTGCGCTGAATTTCGAGATTTCATAATTTGCCACGTCACGAATGTTAATTCTCCATTACGAACGCTAGATTACAAGACCGAGCACGTCTGGCTCATCCTTGCTTCCGATCATGCGTCTTTGTACTTTCGGCTTTTGTGTGACGGACTTGTGTACTGACCATATGAAAATCAGACAACAGACTGTTGTCCGCCGAAAATTTACTAGCCTGCCATCCAACATTTGTGCCCGAAAATTGGACAACAATTGTCTGAAGGAGTG